>PITA01018370.1:0-40570 GCA_004023965.1 Spilogale gracilis
CATTTTCCTTTGCTTATTAATATGTATGCTCATGTTTATTTTGTTGTTTTTAATGCAATGCTTAATGAAATGTGTAGTAAAGCTTAGAACATTTTATTTTTTGTTAATGAGAAGAATTGCACTTGCTGGCTTGCTGTCCACTCTGGTCTTTAGCGAGCCCTAGAGTCCTCATAAAGAGCCTGCTACGTCTTCTGCTTGCTTCTGAGACGGAGGATCTGAACTGCTTGAGTCCAGCCTTGTAAGAAAGATGGCTTAATTATCTTATCTGCTTTTTTTGTTGTTGTTTTTTGAAGCATCCCCAACCTCTTTCCAAGTGTCTTTGCTGCTACTCTCTGTTCCTTCTGTACCTAAATGTGAGGTTTTAACTTAGGCTATTAGGAGCATGCAATGAACCTGCTGTTATACCATTATTTCAGTCGCTAGGTCCTTCTCCCCTTTCTCCAGTTGGCTGTTCCCCTCCCCTCACCCCCTAATATATATATATATATATATATATTTGACAGAGAGAGAGAGAGGAGAGAGTACTGTTTCAGTGGGATCCTTTTTCCCCCCCAGTGGGATCTTTTGATTTATTTGCCATACACAGAATACTAATTATGGTTTGATCATGGTGTATGGTTTTAATTTAAAGTCCTACACCTCTCTCAGAATCTTACATTGGGGTAGAAACAAAGGTAAATATAAGTCCCTCAAAAGCAGGAGGTTTGATTCCTGTATGTTTGTATCTCTAGTATCTGTCAAATATTTATAATGTGGTTTGAGTTTCATGTGTCATTTTTTTCTCAGTTAACACCACTTGAAATCCATAATTACTAAATGATTCCATGACTACTTTGTAGGGCACATCATGACATGGTCTATGGTAGTATAAAATAAATGTTAGACGTGTTTGGGTGGCTCAGATGGTTAAGCATCTGCCTTTGGCTCAAGTCATGATCCTGGGGTCCTAGGATCAAGCCCTGCATCTGGCTCCCTGCTCAGCAGGGAGTCTGCTTCTCCCTCTGCCTCTGCCCCCCCCCCATGCTCTCTCAGTCTCTCTCTCTCTCTCTCCCCCTCTCTCTCTCTTATTTGACAGAGAGAAACACAGCCAGAGAGGGAACACAAGCAGGAGGAGTAAGAGAAGAAGAAGCAGGCTTCCCACTGAGCAGGAAGCCTGATGCAGGGCTTGATCCCAGGACCCTGAGATCATGACCTGAGCTGAAGGCAGACACTTAACGACTGAGCCACCCAGGTGCCCCTCAAATAAATAAAATCTTAAAAAAAAGAAATTCCAAGCTAATTAGATAAAACTTTGTAGGTAAATATTCTAAATTTTCAAAATTTACCAATTAAAAAAATACTTAAAAATGAAATGCAATTCATATAGCACAACATGATTTAAGCAGTTCTTAATAATACCTATCAATTCATTATTGAAAAAACTTAGTCTTCTTAGCAGCATTTACATAAATATTCTATCTGTGAAACAATATGAATCAAAAGATGATGTAATGTTCTTAAGAATGTATTTAATATATGAAAATGTCTATTTTATAGTGTATGTGTGACCAGAATTTCTCAATAGATTGGTCCCCAGCATCTGGTATATGTGTGGTACTTATAAAATGGAAGGGACAGATTCTGGTTGAGGATGGCGAGCAACAGGCTCCTGAACTGCCCACCTCCCAGACACATGTTCCGTCTACACTACATATAGTATAATTCCTCCTGAAGGAAATCCAGAAACTAGTTGAATGACTTCTACATGTCAGGGGAATAAGAAAATGCCTGCGAGGAAAGGGTAGGAGAGGCAGAGACACATTCTTGCCATAAACTCTGCCCCCCAACCCCTGCACAGTGACTCAGAACAGGGAGGGAATGCACAACTCCCGGTTTCTCCCCAAAGAGGTACAGTTTGGACCCAGCACCTACCGCCCTGCTAATCAAGCCTTCCACAGCCCAAACATCTAGCTCTGAGAGCAAACAGGGCTTGTGCCCACAATAGCCACAAGACTTACAGCTTACAGCTAAGGGTTAGGCTTCTAATTTATCAATTATCTGGGGACAAACTGCAGTCCTCTCCAGGGAGCCAGGAAGCCAGCAGCCCCCAGACACCATCTCCTATTCTCCCTACCTCCCACTCCAAATCCCCAGCATCTCTGTACACATTTTAGCCCCCAGACTCTCGAGGCTGCACAGCCCTCCACTAGGGAATGGACCCCTTGATAATTTGGATCCGGTGGCTGGCAGGCCTTGAGCTCATGGGTCACACAGTCATGTGCCAAAGAAACCATCCTTAACCTACTAACCCTCCCAAGGCTCAGTACAGAATGATGGGGCAGAAGCCGCCAGCTCCCAGGTCTTCCCTGTAAGAGGTCAAGGTGTACCCTTGAGCTGCAGCCTGAGGGTCTGGCTTCCAATCAGCCTGCAACTAGCCTTCCCTGTGGGACTCTGGCAGGTCCCAGCCTCCACTACTGAGCCACTGGGAACAAAGGAGGGAGTGTAGACAGTTGCTGGAATGGGAGAAACACTCAAGAGTGCGCCAGGCTGAAGCACAGGGTCTCTCTTCTACCTGGGTGACCCTGTGAGGACCGGGACAGGCAGAAGTTTAGTCAGAGGCATAAAACCAGCACACAGAGTGAAGGAGAATGAAGACACAGAAGAGTATGCTCCAAAGACAAGAACAAGGTCAGACTCCAGAGACAGACCTTAAGGAAAACAGAGGTTGGTGGATTTCCAAAAAAAAGTGTTCAATATGACATATCTCAAGATGTTTCCTGGGGTGAGGAGAACGATGCAAGAACAAAGGGAGAGCTTCAACAAAGAGAAAGACCATGTACGGAAAAAAGAATATAAAATCAAACAGATAGGCTCTAATGCCACTTGTCAAATAAAATAAAAATAAAAATAATAAAATGCTAAAGTTTTGGTTATCCATTATGGAAAGCATAAAATTATGTCAGATAGCTACTTGGGGATTTGGCAAATTGCAAGGTGAGTGCTTACCTTTACATTCCAAGAAAATAATATTCGGAAACATCTGAAAAAAAAAAAGGCAGAAGTGGCCCAAAGCCCTGTATGTCACATGAAATACTAAAATGTTGATTTCTATCAAACAGCAATCAAAATATATTGTCTTGGTAGCTCAGGACAAAAAAGGTTTTTGGTTTGTTTTTGTTTTTTAAAGATTTTTATTTATGTATTCATTTATTTGACAGAGAGAAACACAGCTAGAGAGGAAACACAAGCAGGGGGAGTGAGAGAGGGAGAAGCAGGCTTCCCGCCGAGCAGGGAGCCCCATGGGGCTCCATCCCCGGGTCTCCGGGATCATGACCTGAGCTAAAGGCAGTCGTTTAACCAACAGAGCCACCCAGGTGCCCCTCAGTACAGAAAGTTTTAACATGAGAGGGTGGGATGATTAAAGCAGAAAAAAAGAAGTGAGGAAACCTAGAAAGTAGTATACAATATACAATATGCAATATATGGTGATTAATAACATATATCACCCATGAAAATTGGTCTTATGGTAAAAGGATCAAAAACTAAGATAAAAGTGCTGAAAATACTAAAAAAAAGATATATTAGAAATGATTAGAGAAATATAATAGTAAGTTTTGATTACTACTTACTATAAATGACAAATTAAGATTGATATGCTATTAGGAAGCTGGCAAGGGCACCTGGGTGGCTCAGAGAGGCAGGCAGAGAGAGAGGAGGAAGCAGGCTCCCTGCTGAGCAGAGAGCCCGATGCGGGCCTCGATCCCAGGACCCTGAGATCATGACCTGAACCGAAGGCAGAGGCTTTAACCCACTGAGCCACCCCGGTGCCCAAATATATAAAATCTTTAAAAAAAATTTTGAAAGGGAAGGCTCCCAGACAAAGTGATGCTCGAGCTTTCCATGACAGCTCCTATAAAAATGTGAAAATTTTGTGATAAAGTATTCAGAACACCTTTTCTTTTAGTTTTATGAGTTTTAGATACTTTAAAATATAAATAACAATTTTAAGATGCTATTATAACAATAACCTAATTTGTATTCGTGAAACTAAAAGGCTTTGAAAAATTCAAGGTTGTTTTTATTTTATTTTATTTTTTATTAAGATTGGTTTAATTGCATTTGAGAGCAAACCCTGAACTAAATGGCCATGTTCATTGCAAAAATACTGTGTTTGATGATGAAATATTCATCTAGAACCCACCAGGGGTATTAGGTAATGTACTAGGTATTTGCTATAATATAAAAATGTAATACATACAGATGTGCATGTATTATATCTATATCAAGTCTGGATTTTGCCAGCATGTGTAAGAGACTGCTGACTTGTATGATAGGGATGCACTCTGCTTCCAAACACCCTTTGTCATCTTTACCTTCTACCAGAACATTTTCTCAAATGAGCTGAAGGATGATGTGCTCAACTCAATTTCCACTCCACAGAATTCCTAAATTTCCCTGGCACTAATTCCAGCAAAATATCATTAAGTATTACTATTTGAGTATTTCTTTATTGCCAATCATTAGCCCGAGTTGTGATTGCTGCAGTAAGAGTAATAAACAAGAATTTAAAACTTCATTCCAGGGGTGCCTGGGTGGCTCAGTCATTAAGTGTCTGCTTTCGGCTCAGGTCATGATCCTGGGATCCTGGGACCGAGACTGCCTGCTTCACCTCTCTCTTCCCCTGCTTCTCTGTTCCCTCTCTCACTGCCTCTCTGTCAAATAAATAAATAAATATTAAAACAATAAAAATAAAACTTCGTTCTATGAATTGTCTTCTACCCTGAACAATATGCTCCTCCCAAGAAAGGTCCAGGACATTCCTGTGAAGATTTAACCAAGCTTTCTTGGGTCTCTCCCGCTTTGTTTATCATATAACCTCACATACATTACATTCTTTTTTGTATTTCTCAATATCTGAATGAAGATATGGCTCTTGAAAGCAAAATATGTGAACTCTGGATATACAGAAAAATCAATATTGACTAATGACTGCTTTCTGGGAAAAGAATATCATTCCGTGTATAAGCAGTATGTCTTCGAGGCAACCAAAGTGATTCATGAATTGAAACATCCTCTCCCCTCCTTTCTGTGTGGGGGAATTGAGAGTCACACACAATGATGAGGGCTCTGTTATATGAGGGTTGGGGTCAAAGAGTGTTTTAGACATCAAGGCTTTCAGTGGGAAGGGCACAATGTCATCTTGCCTCTAACTCAGGGAGTAGAACAGGCAGGTGCATGTGAAGAACAGCATATGAGACAATCTCATGAACCAATCAGAAGCCTTCATCCCTAAAAACCTGATAGAAAATATCCCAAAGATTCAGACTCCAATGGACTTTATATAGCTTCAAAATACATTTTTAAAAAGAATACAGTTGGGGGGACTGGGGGACTCAGTCAGTTAAGCATCTGACTCTTGACGTGGGCTCAGGTCAGGATCACAAGGTCATGGGATCTAGCTCTGCACCGGCTCCCTGATGAACATGGAATCTCCTCGGGATTCTCATTCCCTCTCCTTCTGCCCCTCCCACACTTGCACGCACTCTAAAATAAATAAATCTTCAAAAAAGTTTTTAAAAAAATATCGTTATAGGCAGCATTATAGGAGATTGTGCCCTTAGTTACTAGCTTCCTTTGTCTTCAGCCTGCCCGAGCCACGAGCCCATTGTTCGCCGTACACCTAGTTTTCTCTGGAAATGCACAAACGCCAACAATAGCACTCAGGCAGAATCGGGACCTCATGTTCAGGTGGCCTCACAGTTTATGCCATGATCCCTACCAATCTCTTTTATCCCTAACAAATCCGAAGGGTTTCCATTTTAGAATTCTGATTTCTAGTTCTGGGCCTGATATCGGCTTCATCAAATGCCCATTTGCCGATCCTATCCATACTCTTAGAAATAGCACTGTGTCTGAGAGTGGGGTTTTTGCCCTTCAGGATGCATCACAATCCCTCCATATCCCCAGCATGTGAGAAGCCAACATCACAAGCATCCCAATGAGAAGAACACCTGGTGCAGACCCTGGACTAGATCCCTGTGGCTTTCAGTGACATCTTCTCTTGAAGTGGTTTGTTTGTTTGTAATCCAAACTCATAATTAATAGAGAATGAAAAATTATATGACAGGTTAAAGGACTTGTAAGTCCCCCACTCGGTAACAGTTGAATGGGAGTTATAACTTAAAATCTCTAATTTCCGACCAACAATTCCCCTTAAAATACGGATCATTTTATTTAAGTGTTAAATATCTTCCAAAGTTTTTTTTTTTTTAACAAATAATTCTTCCACTTATGGAGTATGCTTATTTTTCTTGATTCATATAGCTGTCATGAAATGGTTTAAATCCATTTTCTGCTCCTGACTTTAGTGCTCTAGTTTTCAGATCTGGATTTGGGCCCTGGTGAGGGGGACACCCAGCAAACTGCAATCATTTTGCTAAGCTTGAGTATATTTCTACTGCTGGCTTTTTGATGTCAGATGGGATTACAGTTCCCGTGACTGAGAGCCCTTCTGGAACACCAGCGTAGGTCTGTGGTGGCCAGAGCAAAGTGCTCGGCCAGATGTGAATGCAATCTTCCCGTGGTTATGCTTTTATAAGCTAAGTAATAACAATTTTATTATGTGTCGTTTAGCTTTTGCACCCTTTCTGAAAACACAATTATGTATACGCATATAAATGTGTGTTTATAGATATAATTTGCAAAGGATGACAAGATCATTTGTGGTGAGTGGCAAGGCATTATTCCATGTAGCATAATTTCAAAATACAACAGCTTACTGGAAAACAATAGCTACTGGACAATTTCACATACACTGAAGAAGAAAATAAAATGATAGGACCATAATGGGATAATTCCTCCTTTAGGGTTTTCCTTAGTTTTAAAAGAGATATATACAGGGCGTTTTATGTATGATCCGATATTAATATGGTAGTTAAATCAGTGAGGCCAAAGGTTAGGAGTACATCATTATTCCTGGGGGCAAAGCCCTCTTCTTATTATCTTTTCTAGCGATGTCTCAACTGAATTCATATCATCACATTTTCTCTTTATGGTTCTCCCATGCCATCTCATTTTTCTTGCACGGGGAGAAATATGAAGCTGCTTCTGTTTGTAAAGACACCTTAATAACTCTCATTTATATATCTTACTTCCCTCCAAATTAGTATTCATAAATCCCAATTCGAACTAGTAATAGTTCATTTCCATTACAATGAGTGTGATCTTTTCATATTTGTCCTTCCTAACCACTCTGTTTATATCTCCTCTCTCCTTCCCACTGTCTCTGGATACCTGTTCCTAGAAACAGACTTTAAATGCCTTCTTGGAAGAATTCCATAGTCTTTCTGAAATCTTTTTCCAACCTCTTACTGTGAGATTTGTCTTTTTTTGCCCTACAGCTTTTTAGTTAAAATTCATCCCATTCTGGAGAGCCTGGGTGGCTCAGTTGGTTAAGCGACTGCCTCCAGCTCAGGTCATGATCCTGGAGACCTGGAATCAAGTCCCGCATTGGGCTCCCTGCTGGGCAGGAAGTCTGCTTCTCCCTCTCTCATTCCTCCTGCTTGTGTTCCTTCTCTAGCTGTGTTTCTCTGTCAAATAAATAAAATCCTTAAAAAAAATATTCATCCCATTCTGCATGTGAACTTCACTGAAGAATAACTTGCCAGGCTGTGCAGCCTTCCCCTCTGTAGCTGTCCCTCTTCCCAGTCTCAGGCAGATGCTTTCCTATTTCAGTCAAGTACAGAGAACCTAACATTTATTGAACTACAACTGTGCCCCTCGTGTGCTTGTGATAGACACATCAGTTTAGAAAGAAAAGCTGACTTCAAACCTCAGGAAGGTAAAGTACAGTTGACTCGTCAGTGACATGGGGGTTAGGGGTTCCTAACCACCTCCACCCTCCCCAGTCAAAATCTGTATATAACTTTTAACCAGTCCCCCAAAAACTTAACTACTGATAGCTGATCATTGATCAGAAGCCCTATCAGTAACATAAACAGTTGACTAACACATATTTTGTACATTACATGCATTATATACTGTGTTTTTACAGTCAAGTAAGCTAGAGAAAAGAATGTGTTATTTTAAAAAAACTTAAGGGAGAGAAAATACATTTATAGCATTATACTGGGTTTATGAAAAACAAAAAAGAAGGGCGCCTGGGTGGCTCAGTGGGTTAAGCCTCTGCCTTCGGCTCAGGTCATGATCTCAGGGTCCTGGGATCTAGGCCCGCATCCGGTTCTCTGCTTAGCAGGGAGCCTGCTTTCTCCTCTATTTCTGCCTGCTTCTCTGCCTACTTGTGGTCTCTCTGCCAAATAAATAAACAAAATCTTTAAAAACAAAACAGAACAAAACCCAAAAAACCTCACATGTAAGTGGAGCCATGAAATCCAAGCCCTTGTTATTCAAGGATTAACTTTAATTTGTTCACATACATGACCAACAAATGTCTCATGCTGGATATAGGAATATAAAGCTGTAATATCATTCGTGTTTCCATCTTTTTTACATAAATGTCTGCTTATTATGCTCTAGCTAATGTGATTTTCCAGGCTTTTTCTAAACTGGTCATACTCCTCAACAATGCACTCCCATAAGTCAATGCATTTTATAACATATGACGCTTCAGACATAACTCCTACTCTAATCTGATCAGAGCACAACAAAAATAACTTGTTCCTTCAAATAGTTTGGGGCAATATACCTTTATTTATATAGTCACCATTATGTTTTCTTGCTCCATTCAAGATCTGAGACAGATTTTATCCACTTTGTCTAATAGATGGTTTTCTCAATATACTGATATTTTGTCCACTATGTTGGTGATTTCCAGACTTAGACAACTATTTCTTTAGATTAACCTCATGGTAATTGAGTTGCCTGGGCACTTTTGTCTCGTGGATGATTGTTAGGGTAATTTTCCCTCATCTTTTCCATACAGAATTAACTCTACTAAACCCAAATATAAAACCTTCTCTTTAATATCCTTTTACTTATGTTTTATATCCCAACATTTCAATCAAATTTGCTCAATCTGTCTGATTCATTTATTTTCCTTATATTGATATGTCTGGGTGTCCTTTCTCATTAATCTGGAGAAAACAAGCTGGAATAACAGTTATTTTAATGTTATTTCTCCTGAGAGGATTTGGAATTCATCCCCCCTTGTATCTTTTATCTCCTGGTCTCCTGGAGGAGAAGATGTATAGGACCAAAGCAAAGGAAGATGAGACATGCTGTTTTTTGCTCCTTTCAGGACAGGAGGTGTTACTAAGGACGTTTACGACTCCACATGGAGCTTCTAATTCAATCCACTTTCAGTGGCCTGTGGGAGAAACCCTTATTGCACTTGTTCCCATGGCATAGGTCCTGCGACTGTCCGGTAGCCTCAGGGTCAGTTTGCCCACACTCTAAGTATGGAACAACTTTCCAGAAATCTTCAGAGAGGAAAGAAATATGTATAAAATGTTGGACTAGTAATATGCCTTTATAGAATGCAGTCACTTTGGGGAAAACATAAGATTCAGACAAGGATATCATTACAGACAAATTCGGTGAAAGTGAAGGTACTGGGATAGGCATTCATACCTGTTTCTAGAAAATATTTGTCTCAATTTATTATTTTTGGTCTCGAATAGATGGAATGATAAAAACTTAAATAACTGGAAGGTTTGTAGCATATATCGGTAAAAGGGTGAAAGAAATGTTAGTGGTGACAGCAAAAATTTCATGTTCAGGAGCGCCTGGGTGGCTCAGTGGGTTAAAGCCTCTGCCTTCAGCTCAGGTCATGATCTCAGGGTCCTGGGATTGAGACCCGCATCAGGCTCTCTACTCAGCAGGGAGCCTGCTTCCCCTTCTCTCTCTGCCTGCCTCTCTGCCTACCTGTGCTCTATCTCTCTGTCAAATAAATAAATATAATTTTAAAAAATTTCATGTTCGCTCAAATAATTTGTCAATTGAGAGGAAGGGAGAATTTAGGGAAGAATAATGTTTTATTGTTTTTGATAAGGAGATGTGAGCAATTGTCATGCCCATTTTAATCACAGTGACCATTTTTGAAAAAGGGAGAAAGAAACTTTTATCAATTGTTGCAATTATATACCTAGTATCACAGAAATGTCTAAGAGTTTCATTTTTTGTTTTTTATATGCCATTTTCCCATATTCTTTTTTTTTTTTCAAGATTTTATTTATTTATTTGAGAGAAAAAGAGAATGAGCAGGGGGAGAGGGAGAAGAAGGCTTCCCGCTAGCAGGGAGCCTGATAAGGAGCTTGATCTAAGGACCCTGAGATCATGATCTGAGCTGAAGGGAGACACTTAACCTACAGAGCCACCCAGGTGTCCCATTTTCCCCCAAAATTCCTATAACTAATGTTCATCAAGATATGCTTATGCCACATATTTCATAAAACTTTTTATCTTACTTTATTCTTTTATAGATGATCAAAGTTACGGTGATATTTCCTTCCTTACTATTATAACCTTGTTTTCCTATAAGCGATCAATAGCTGGCATTGAAATAGAGTTTCTATTACGTAAGATTTATTTTTATAGAAACATTGTATTTCCCTGTATGTTGTTATGCCATCTGCTTTCCTTCACCTAAAAGCAAGAGCCAGAATAGAGAACAGTTCTTGTTTTCATCTACAGGGGACGGAAGCTCTGGGAGTAAAACTACTGCAAGCGAAGATGGAGATTTAAAGCTATGTTTGCCAAGCGTCATTATTTTTGATGGGCCATATCAGGGCTAGGGGGTTAGCATTGGCACTGAACCTCCCGTCAGAAGGAAAGCTGTGAAGTTGTGCAGGGAGGTTGCATGTAGGAAATTACCAAGCTCTGAGTGATAACATTCCTCAATTGTAATAATTTTCAATGATGTCAAAAATGTAGCAGTTATGTTTGAATACTTGCCTAATTGGACTTAATCAGTTAAATAAGCTACCGTTTTTAAAGGTCTCCTTAATAAAGTCTCTAAAAATTCATCATACCATGCAGATCAGTGCAAATCCAGAGTAGGCAACTCCCACAGTCTAACAAGTGAAAGTTTTATGAATTCAGTAATACGACACCACTGAGAAATGGAGAGAAACGGCTTGTCTGTGATCCTTTACCACACGTGAAATGTTTTGCATGTAACAGATTAGAAAGGAAGAAAAATCAAACAGGCACAAATCAGTGGTCTTGCAAACAGGAGACACAGGTGCCTACAGAGTATGAAGTAGAAACTAGGAGAAACTAACCAAAGACAAAAGGGAGAAAAAGCAGAAATCACTTCTGTTTCTCATAGAAAGTTTTCTTGTGCAACTTCATAGGTAAAGCTGCCAAAAGAAGCCACAGTGAGCTATTCAACAGAAGCAGAAATGAAGGGGATGGATTAAAATATGGAGATGCGACACCAAGTTACAGGGAAACACCTATGAACTTTCTGTTGCCATGCAACACGTCTCAAATGCAGCAACTTCTCAATGACAGACTGCTTAGTTGGGTCAACTTGCACCAAGCCTTCTCAGGAGGCAGCAGGTGGCCTTGCTCACTGGCTACAGTCTCCAGCAAAGGCAAGTGTGCTCCCATCAGACCCAGAGTACTGGTCTCTGACTCTCACCCTCTGTGCTTCTCCACCGTGCTGCACTCACCACCTATCTGCTGAGTCCCTTCAGAGTGAGCACGTCAGAGAAAAAGCAACAGGGACACTGTCCCAGGTGGGTACCACCTTCTTCCGAACACTAATCTCAGAAGGGACATCAGATCACTCAGTTGTATTCTGTTCATTCGAATCAACAGTGCATCATGTCCAGCCTGCATCCAAGAGGAGGGATTCAAACCTTGAGTCAGTCCAGGAGGCAGGGATCCCAGAGGGCCACCCTAGAGGCTGCCTTTCTGATCAACTTTAGTAAATTCCTCTGAGTTGTACTACAGATAATCTCGCTAAGCTAAGAGAGCAACCACAGCTACAGGAAGAACACAAACACGAAAAGGTGGGTAGCACACAAGAAGGCAATGTTGAATCCAAAAAAATGAACAGAACACTAAGTAGAATAAACCCAATAGGAGAACGATTTGCAGAGCTGAGACAAAAACAGATAATCCAAGCTGTTCTGAAGCCACTAAGGAAGGACTCTCACCTCACACCTCAGTGAAGCAAGGGACAAAGAACTTCGGCAGAACTGCGACCCTTCCACTTCAGGAAACAAGGCTTGGGACTGGAAGGAGGAAGACAACCAGTAAAAACGCTGGAGTAGTGCAGAGTAGATGTGATCAATGTCTTTACGAAAGTTCAGATAAAAAACAACTTCTCTTATACCTAAAACCTGGGATTTGGCAGCCAAGTAAACATGAGTTTTGAGAATCACAGAACACTTTTAAGAATATAGTGATGTGGGGCACCTGGGTGTCTCAGATGGTTAAGTGTCTGCCTTTAGCACAGGTCATGTTCTCAGGGTCCTGGGATCGAGTCCTGTGTTGGGTTCCCCGCTCAGTGGGGTGCCTGCTTCTCCCTCTCCCTCTGCCCCCACCAACCCCTGCTCATGCACGCTCCCTCTCTCTCTCAAAGGAATAAAAGCTTAAAACAAAACAACAACGACAAAAAGAATACTAACAATGCACTGAACGCTGATGGCGTTGCATGCACAGTTCTGAATATTTCAGTTCTCTCATTTAATTAGAACATTAATCCAAAGGAGTGTTATTATAGAAGGCACTGTGTTCAACTTCCTAACACCATTATTACCCCAGTAGATTAATTTAAGCCAATTATCGTAACTCCAGATCTTTGCTGACTGTGTTATGAATCCACATTTGGAGAGGGATTTCTGCGAAGTTTGCTGCAGTCAGCTGGGACAGGCATCTCCTTTGCTGTGAGAAAGTCAGTGGAAAAACCAAGGTGCCTCTTCTTCTGCTCGACTTGGTCATGTTTGCATACAACACTTTAAAAAACTTCCAGGTTATCTTGTTAGAAGCTAAAAAGTGAACTTAACACCAAAGAAGACAAGTATTTTCTCATTTTTTTTTCTCTTTCATGTTACATTAGCTTCAGGTGCACAACACGGCGATTGCACAGGTCTACACAGTATGCCGCACCCACCATAGGACTACCTTCCACCTGTCACCACACAGGGCTGCATTTTTAATTACTATTTCTCCAGTTACACTCTTGGAATAAATTCATTCTAAGATGAAAACGTTTTACAAAATCTCAATTTTGCCACAACCCAGAATTTACATTTAAGTATTATTTTTCTCTCCTTCCCCCCACTACTAATTCTAAAAGGAAGAATGTGAAATAGAATCCCAGGTGTACTAACATTTTTTTCTTTTTTCTTGTAAGAAATAAAAATCATGCCAGAGCCCTTTAACCTCTCCACAGAGAAAGAAACGCACAAATGGAAAGACAGTAGATTGGAAGGATAAAATTAACAACTTGGCATCTGGAGGAGATATCTACTCCCTGCCAAAAATTTACCCAAAGAAAAACATTCTCTGCTGTCAAATTTTATTAGAGTTTGCACTGAACAAGAAAAAGGTCTCCTAGGAATATTTCTTGTTTGACAAGAAATGAACACAATGTCATTTTGCTGTTTGCGGGAAGACAAAAATAAACACTTATCTGGTAATTGTAATACCTTCAGAGTTCAGACAGTCTGCTAACAAAAGTAAACTGCAAGATATGATTAGAATCAAGTAACTACTGAAGCTACCCACCACCAATTCCTGGGCAGTCCAATAGGCTGAGGAAGGACTGGGCAGCCAGCTCTGACAGCAGGGAGGGAATAAAATCAACAGCATGCTTCCTGCAGCCCTTCTCCAAGTGTGCATGGTATAGTGCACTGGGACTCAGTCTCCAGAGACTCCCATCTGTCATCTCTCCAAACACAGTCACCTGTGGCCTTCATGTTTGCTATTCTGTTGGGGACCGTTTAACTTTGGATTACTTCCAACCACTCAGCAAACAAGTACTGGATGTCTACTGTGTGCAGATTGTTCTAATAGATGTGTGCTCATTCCAGGCACTTCACGTTTTGCTGCTCTGTATTTTACCCTCATCATATTCCATGCTATCTAAGAGACACGTTCATTTTGTCAACGCCCAGGTCTAAGCAGAGAATGGCATGGGGGAGTTTGAATTTAACTTTATTTTTAATTTTTAAAAGATTTATTTGAGAGAGAGAGAGAGAGAGAGAGAGAGAGAGAGAGAGAGAGAGAGAGAGAGAATGAACAAGTAAGAGGGGGACAGGCAGAGGGAGAACCAGGCTGGGAGCCTGACAACACAGGACTCGATCCAGGACCCTGGGATCATGACCTGAGCCAAAGGCAGAGGATTCACTGACTGACCCACCCAGGAGCTCCTAGAATTTAACTTTTAATCCTGTATGTCCAAAGATACGTAAACTCTAAATGCACATTCCCTCTAGTAATGTAATGATTATTGACACTACTACACCAGTAGTAATATATTACCATTATTTCTCTTTTCCTACTCATTCATGACCAAAATACCAAAGTAGGGAACAGTTAGGTACAAAAAATAAAAATAAATAAGCAACAAACAAACATACAAACAAAGCCTGTTTTTCTCTAGTTTGTGCCTTAACAGCTGTACGTGATAGCCAGACTAGTACACTTGTCTTTTAGCTCAGTATGCAGTATGCAGTACACTGCAAATGTGTGTCTCATCTTTGCTCCCCAAAGCTCATGATTCCTAACTTTAAGATACAGGTTATTGCAACATCTTTCAATTTACCTGTCTCCCTAGCACTGCTGTACTTCATCTGTAGTCTCAGATGTTGAGAGCTCTACACAGATAACCTTTTTCTCTAAAAAATCCAGAGTATTTTTTCTTGCATAAGTAATCTTTGAAAAAATGAGGTAGTCTCATCTGCTTGAACACCCTGCCCCTCCCTCCATCCCCTGGTCCTAAAGATGAACTGTAACCTTTCTAATTCTACTCATCTTCAGGTGTTAAGACTCTGGGTCCTTCATCAGATCACATTCCACATTCCAGAAAAACTTTGAACAATTTGGATTCCCTTCCCTCTCCACTTAACCTCACCATGTTTCTAGTCTCCATCCAAAAGTATAAATTATTCCTTTACAAAGTAAATTCTGAAACCCTTTTTTCCAAAGTCTTTATCAGCAGGATTTCCCCATAATCTTTTTTTCTTAATATTTTATTTATTTATTTATTTGAGAGCAAGAACACACATGAGAGAGAGAAAGGGAGACACCACAAAGTGAGAGGGGAGAAGGAGAAGCAGGCTCCCAGCTAAGTAGGGAGCCCAAGAGAGAGCTTGATCCCAGGACCCTAGGATAAGTATCTGAGTTGAAGGTAGATAACTGACTGATCCACTCAGGTGGATCTGTTCTCCATATTTTTATTATCATCAGTGCATCACAGACTTAGTAGAAAGAACTTGAAGGTGGACTTTGGAGAGAGCTATAAAGCAATCGATGTTATTTTTATGCCATTAATGAGAACTATTGTAGAAGTCTGTCATAGAGGACTGCCTTTTCTTGGTGGACTTATAAGATATAAAAGAACTGGGACATACTCTATTATACAGTGAATGTGCTCCACTCTCCACTACCTGCAACCTAAAAATGTTACAGAAATCACAGGCAGCTTGGTATGAAAAAAAAAATTAGAAAGATTAAGTATTTCAGGTGAAATATGACATGGGAGCTAAGGCTGATTAGCAGAAATATAAGCCCAGGCACAGTCATGTGGCTTCAAAGCTTTCATTGATGAATGCCTTGCTGGGTTGAATAGTGCCCTACTCACACTACCCCCTCCCCGCAAAAACTATGTCTATTGCCAAAGGGTGAACATGACCTTATTTGGAAATGTGTTCCTTGTGTGTGTAATGGAGTTGAGAGGCAGTCACACTAGAGTAGGGAGGGTCTTAATCCAATGACCACCATTCTTACAGTAGGAGAGAAAACTTGACAGACAAAGACACACAGGGAAATTGCCTTGTGACCCTGAAAGCACAACGGCAGGTGAGCAGATATGGACCAAGGCGTGCCTATGACCGCCAGCAGTGTACTCCCATCTGAGGAAGGGTCCTGCCCCAAGGTGTCAGAGAAATCATGGCCCTGCCACTTGATTTCAAGCTTCTAACCCCCAGATCCAAGACAGAATAGATTTCTGTAGCTTCAAGCCACCAAACTTATGACATCAGCCCTTGGATGCAGACACAAATGTTGACAGTCATTCCGAATAGAATAGCATGGAGTGCATCTCATGAACAGGTGTTCTGATTCCAAATCAGAAAGATGGGCTTACAGCTCAGCTCTACCGCTGAGCAGTGTGGCTTTGGGCAACTTATGTATCCTCTTCACATCTCAAGTTCCTCTTGTGGAAAATAGAAATAAAAGTTGTACCTTCTTTATTTGACTGTAGCATAAAAACCAGATAATGCTCATAAAGCACAGGTCCCATTGCCTAACATATTGTAAGAGTTTTATAATTGCTAACTTGTATATTTACTCAAACATAATGACCTCAAGGTCAGATGCCCACACAGTGAAGGGACTCAGAATATAAAATGTAACAATATGTATGTTTGCTGTCTCCCAGAAAATAGGTAGCACCTCTTCCGGCAGATTTTCTTTCTTTTAAAGATTTTATTTATTTAGTTCACAGAGACAGACACAGTGAAAGAGGGAACACAAGCAGACAGAGTGAGAGAGGGAGAAGCAGGCCTCCCACTGAGCAGGGAGCCCAGTGTGGGGCTCAATCACGGGACTCTTGGATCATGACCTGAGCCGAAGGCAGACACTTAATGACTGAGACACACATGCACTCCAACTGACACATTTTCATAGAGAGTCCCCCCAACAGCCAGCATTTCAGAAGCACCTAGATACATAGAATTCTCTCTAGTAACACTCCGTCCCCTCAAAAATGGGAAGTTGCTTAATATATCCTACATGCATAGACTTCGAAGTTGAGTAACTCTGCTCAGCCTCACCGTCCCTCTGTGGTACCAGCACCATTGAATTAAGGAGACTTGAGTCTTCCTGATGTGTGCATCTGCCCAGGAAGTGCACTGCCTTGTACATGGTTGAGGCCCAATAACTCGTCAAACAGTAAAGAAGATCTACATACAATTAATATTGACGCACTGGCTGGTGTTACTATGCTTTAAAAAGTAGGACGGGTTGCTCCTTATGCCTATCAGAGCTTGAGCTGATGACAGCCAGGGCTCTTAAACCAAGAGTGACTGGTAATGATCTGGAAAACCCTGCTCCTGCCCTCAGATTATGACACACGCGTTTCAGGAATTTCACATTTCAGTACGTCTCCAGGTGATACTGCTACGGGATGGGGCATCTCTGAGTCACAGTTTGAGAAAGACGGACCTGCATGAAACACTGTGATCTATTAAAGTCTAGTGGTCTTGTTTTAGAGTTATTTCTGAAACATACCTGGAGGTATGAACAGCTAACACCACCATTCATTTTGGTTTCCAGTGCTTAGATCAAAATTCCACCTAAAAACAGCTCAAATACCATACTCTCGTCCTATCTCCACATTTAGCTCAACTAGATGTACAACAACAAAATCAAAAGAGTCCTTAAATCGTTATCTGTGTGAGTACTTGGTGAAAGGTGTTTCCTTAGTTTGAAAATAAGCCTTGGCACTGGGTCTTCCTTGCAGCTCCATGGTCATGTTAGGGTCTGCTCCAACTTCTGGGCCCCAGTGGCTCTCAAGGGTCACCACATGTTAGAATTGTGTGCGGAGATTTAACATAGCCACACCTCAGACCAATTAAATCCGAATTTCTAGTTCAGTTTCAGGACTTAGAGATCTCTAAATGAATTCCAACATGCAACCAGAGTCAAGTAGCAGTGCTTGCACTGAAAAGATTTATCAGAGGTTATAGGTGTCAGGGATGGTGCATGATCCGCCCTTCCCTCAATGCCCAAGCCACCAGAAATTCTGGTGGAGGTACCTGTGAATATGAATGAAAGCCCCTCTGGGCTTTCCCCGCCTAGAATCCGGAAAGCCACATATCCTGTGGGTCAGGGAAGATGTCCTTTGTGTGCTTATTCAAGACATATAGTTCCATTGAATCCTCCTCCCGGTAAACATATCTCTGTATCTCTTATCTGTATTTCTTGATACCTGTGCCTCAATGGTCTCAACTTCTGTGAGTTTAAGCAATCACTCTGTACTCTGCAGTAACAATACTAATGCTGTCTCTAGGGCAGTGCAAAAGCAGTTAAAGATTTAACTGCACCACCCAACTTCCTCACTTTTAAATAATAAAAGATTGGGGCCCCTGTCAGTCAAGAGAGACTGAAGGCAAAAACAGCAAGAGAGCCTGCAGAGAGACAGAGAGACAAAGGCAGAGAGCCTTAGAGGAGTGAGCAGGAGAGCTGGAAAACAGCAAGAGAGCCTGCAAAGAGAGACAAAAAGAGAAAAGCAAAGCAGCAGAAAGAGAAGCAGACAGAGAGTAGAGAGACAGAAGAGCAGAGAGAAGTAGAGCAAGAGGGCCAAAGCCAGAGCTAGAGAGCTAGAGCTAGAAAGCCAATGCTAAAAAGCCAGAGTGTGTGGCTGAGCCTGCTTCATAGGTCTCTCCTGACTGACTTCAGGTCTGTCAGCTTGCATTAGATTTCCATGTTCGTGTCATTATTTCGCCTGCGGTTCGGGACCCACACAACTCCGCTGAGGCTGGCTCCTGCGGCGACGACATATAGGGCTATGGTCTCTGGCCTGACCGGAAGAAGAAAACCCTGATTCTGAACCCTCTGGTTCTCTGGAGTTGGTGTAACTTCAAGACTCTTCAGAGGATATGCATATAAACCTCAGCCATAGACAATGAAGTCAGCAATTCTTATGCATTCCAAATTCCAGAAACAAAGAATTAGAAAATAAAGCAGCCAGCTACAGAAGAAGTCAAAGAGAAAGAAAACAGTATAATAACCCCATGCAGAATTAGCTTAATATCCCAAGAACTGGTGTGTATGGAGAAAAAGGGAAAATCCAACAGAATTCTAGTCTGCCTGAGACCTCTCTTTTAACAGAAAAAAAGTGAAAAAATAGGAAGATTTTTTTAAAAAAACAAAAGTCTAATAGTGAAACCCACATTTATAAATTATTTTAATTACTAATTTTGACTGTATTTTCATGAAGATTGAGCAGTGTATACTTGATGACTGAAAAGCTATACCTCAGTGCCTTCTACTCAAATAACACCTGCATCCTTTCTTATCCTCTAATAACAGCTTCCGAATAAAGAGAAGCTAGTGATAAACTGCTCTGAGTGTAACAATTTCAAGGTAAGAAGAGTGAGGAAAGAATTGATTTTGCTACAGCAGGTTGGACGAGGCAAGGCGTGGGCAGGGCTGTGAGTCAGCAAGAGCTGGTAGAGACCCCACCTCCTCAGTCTAGCGACATCTGCTCCAAGCAAGTAGTCATGCTTAAGAAGGCTTGAAATGAATCATCTTTAACTCATTGATTTTTGAAGTTGTTATTCTTACATAATTTTACTTTTTCCCCAGAACAAGCAGATATTTATTTTCTGGTTCTAATAAATAAGCAGAGGGAAGAGAAATTATAAATGTCATGTACAATAAGAAAGCAATTCCCTAATGCTTCCATTAATTTCTTCAAGTTACAAGAAAAAGAGAGGTGCTTTCGCTCAGAAAATACTTGACCTGCATGATGGCCTAGAAACATTCTGAAAGCAGAGTTCATAAGTAATATTTTCAAAGACAATCTTTGTCTACTCTATGTAATTTAAGCCAATCTGTATCTCCTCAAACATTAATCAAACATATTAGTGAATAACTCATTTGGGCATATTTATAGATCCATGTATGGTGTATGTGGGCATAATTAAAGTGTATATTTTAATATAACTCTGCATTCATTTGCCCTAGATTACTTCATCTGATTAAGTGGGAAGTTTTACAGGTATCATTTTAGCCTGATGATCAAGATGGTACAAACTTTTAATTCCCTCCCCAAATATCCTTGCATCACTGTAAGTATTGTTAGATTATGAGGTAGACTATTTCTCTGAGTCACTGTCTTGCAACTATGGGAATGAGGACATAATTACATTAGCAAAAGTTATCAAACTCGGATAAGCCAGATATGTCAAAGAAAGTACAGTCTAGAAAATGTGATATTTAACATCTCAATTCTAAGAACTCTATGGAAGAGAAATGCCTTGGCACCCACTCCTAGCCAAGGAGAGCCTTCAGCATTGAGGCTCCAAAGAAAGGTCTCAAAGCACAAACCTGTCATGTCGGAAATGTTCTAGAACTAGCCTATGAATTCTAAAAGCTGAAGAAAAAAGTGAACTGATTTCTAAGTGTGAGGAATTCGATAAGTTACACCAATTTTCTTGGGCAGGCTTGTCTCAAATGGTAAATTTGACCTTTTAAGTTATAAATGCTACCAACTCTGAAATGAACTGAAACACATTTTTTTAGGCATAGTTTTTTATATATGACTCTGCAGAGTTTTATAATGTTGTCAGGTATATTAGTCTAAAATCACTGTATATTCTATGGGACCGGGGAGGGAGACAAACCACAAGAGACTCTTAATCTCAGGAAACAAACTGAGGGTTGCTGGGGGGTGGGGATGAGGGATAGAGTGGCTGCGTTATGGAAAAAAAATAACATGGAAAAAAAATCACTGTATATTCTATATTATTATCCTCTGACAAGGTTATGAGTAGCTATAAACTTTACTGGAGATAACCAGCGGGTGAAATCTACCTAAACAAAAATTCCTATGTGAAGTTTATGAACTGTTAAAAGACTAAACATAATTGTGTTAAGTAGCTTCTGCAAAATGCATAATCTTTCTAGATTTTCCAGAAAATTACCTTGAGGTAATACTTTTATGGTGGAAACGTACAGACATCCATCTTATTTTTTCTTATATAAGGACTATATCGATAAAATCAGAAAAAAGAGAGCTATTCAAGTGAGCTTGCTGCCAATTAGCCAAGCAATCAACTGTACATTTCAGACAACAAATATATTTGAAAACTTTATGCTAATGAATAAATTATAACCTCATTGTGCTAAGACCTTTGTAAATAAAGTGACTAGAAAAAAAAATGTTATGCAAAGAAGTCATAACCGAAAATTTTGTTTAAGATTTAGAACGGAAATCAAAGTACCTGAGAAAAGTAAATCATTATCCAAAAGAAATACTAATCATCTTAAATTCCCAATGTCTTGTTATACCTAAATCACTGATTCGCAACCTTACCCAGCTATCACTTGATGGTTTACAGTTTGAAATAATTTTTTCATTTGGTTTATATTTTATTCTCCTAATAAAGCCACAGCTGTGAGAAATCTCATTGTTTATTGAAATAAACTTGGAAGTTTCTATTATATACTCAGAGTAACTTGATATTGTAGTCAGATTTGCAAAGTGCCGATTGATAATAAAGTTGGTTTACAGTCTACATATTTTCAATCAGCATCTAATGGAGATAGCTATGTACAGTTTAAGGCTATCATTATCAAACTCCCATAAAACCAATTAAAAATATAAGCTCCATAATATTGGTCCATGGGTATAATGCATAATTTTTTTAACCAATTTACTTGCTGCTGAAAACCTCCATCTAATCAGTTACATTCCAGAGGTCAATGTATGACTGATATTTTCAATAACACAGTTTCCTGCACTATCAAACATTGAGCATCTCAAGGAAACAAGAATTACTTTTAATAAAGATGCAAGAATTTATTCATAGAAACCAGTTTGCCTAAAATATATGCATTTCTAACTCAAATGCAGTTTGGTGGAGAAGTATTGGAGAGGAAACCAGCATCTTGACCAACAGACAAAATTGGTCACGTCTCTTCCATCACCAGCTCCTTTGTCAAAGGCCACAATTTGTCAGCTATTTCTTTCTTCCTTTTTTTTTTTTAAAGATTTTATTTATTTGACAAAGAGAGACACAACAAGAGAGGGAACACAAGCAGAGGAAGTGAGAGAGGGAGAAGCAGGATTCCTGCTGGGCAGGGAACCAGATGCGGGGCTCAATTCCGGGACCTTGGGATTATGATCTGAGCTGAAGGCAGATGGTTAGTGACTGAACCACACAGGCACCCCATTTTAACAATTTCTTGACAATTATTCTAACATTTTTAAATATTACATGGGAGTCAACATGAACTGAAAAGCATTTATTCGTTCTGGAAATAAAAAACAATGAAATAAAATGTTGAATCTTTCTCTCAAAAAGCTTTTAATCAAGCAATCATAGGAGCAAAATGATTTCCAAAGTGTTTACCATCTACACAAACTCCTTATCACGTGCATACGGTATTGGTGTCTATTGCAATTTACAAGTATTAGTACAATTTACAGGTAATAGTACAAAGCCATTCCATAGGGACGGTCAGAACCTCCATGGCTTGATCAACCCTCAACTGTCCTCCATTTCTATTGATCATAAAAGAACACATTCCATTGCTTCCGTGTCAAGGGATTTAAAGTAACCCTCAAGTCTTTAAAACCACCATTACAAGTTTGGGGAAATGACTCTAATTCTCTGTCTCTTAAATTTTTCTGTTCTAATACAGGAATGTTAATAACACCTATACCATAGAAATGTGAACTATAGATAAACTAATGTATATATATAATTCTTGAACCTCCTATATATCCAATGCTCAAGATGTGTTTCTCTTATTGTACTCTGAAAAAATACCATTTTTATTATTAAACTTTATCCCTACATCAAAATAACTGAAGATCACTGAGTTTAGCTGTTTTTTCCAATGACAGGTACTTAGAAAGTGGTAAAGATTAGGTCAAACTAAGAGTTGATTGGTTTTTAAAGATGTATATTATACAATACAACATGAAACTGGAAAACTGTACTATAGTATTTAGTAAAATAAACTATAATAGCAAAGTACTTTTAGAATGCAGAGGACAGCATGATTTACAGATGTTGATGTTGGAAAAGAGTCCACTGGATGTTGGTTTCCTCTTTAATATAAAAAATGTAGTCTTATTAGTCATATCAATATTCTAATTTATAAAATATAATTCATAAAGAAATACAGATTCATACTTTATGATATATAATATAACAAATATAGTTTGTATAAAACCACAAATATGCTTCTATTGATTTTTAACTTATAGCTATTGAGTGTCAGTATTTCCTTGAGGAAAGTCTGCAGATTAATATTATAACTGTCATGATTTTTAATGTTAACATTTTCAAAATTGGCTTCAGACTTCATTCAACAGAAAAGAGGGGTGCCTGGGTAGCTCAGCCTTTTGAGTGTCGGACTCCTGATTTTGGCTCAGGTCATGATCTCAGGATGGTGGAATGGTGTTCCAAGTCTGTTTTGACACCCAGTGGGGAGTCTGCTTGAGGTTCTTTTTTATCCATCTCCTGTTCCCCCTGCCCCCTCAGCATGTGCACTCTCTCTCTCTCTCTCTCTTAAATAAATAAACAAATAAATAAATAAATAAATAAATAAATCTATCTTTGATTAAAAATGAAAAAAACATTAGCAGTTCAGCTTCTCATGCTTCTCATCCTTCCAGTTTCCTGAACTAGATCTATGTGTGTTTAGGGTAAGTCCCAAATCCTGATTCAATATTCTAGACAGATTCCATATTAAATTTTTACATACCACACCTCTCATTACCATCAACCAACAAGAAGAACAACAGAACATGTAGTGTGCAGACCCTCACATTGTTATTGAGGAGGGTACCTTGAGCAGAATGGCTCCTTGTTTCTTATGTAATAGATTAAAATTGGGTACAATAATCAAAATTTGTAATGACGGCCCTAAATCAGGAGGAAAAGTGTTAATTTATACATTTCCATATAAGAAATTAGGCACATACTAGATTTTAGTAACATTTATGTTAAAATGGCATATGTTAAAGAAAATTTGTCTTTAATGGGATAAAATACAGGAAAACAAAACACATTTATGTAACATCTAGTTGACTTCCTACAGATGTTGTCATTTACAAATACATTTTTCTCTATATCATTTAAAGGCAAAAAAAGAATAATATTTTGAGTTAGTGTTTTTGTATTTTATAGATGAAGACAGAAACTATAATACTAAGCAAAATAAGTTAGAGAAAAACAAATACCATATGATTTCACTCATATGGAATTTAAGAAAAAAAAATGAGCAAATGCAAAAAAGAGGGAGACAGATCAAGAAACAGACCCTTAACTCTAGAGAACACACTGATGGTCACCAGAGGGGAAGTGGGTTGTGGGATGGGGAGAAATGGATTAAGAATACACTTACGATGAGTACAGAGCATTGCAGCAATGTATAGAAATGTTGAATCATCAGATTGAACACCCGAGCCTAATACAACACTGTAAGTTAACTCTACTGTAATTAAAATAAAAAACTTAATTAAAAAAAAAGAATCCTCTAGGTTCTCTCCAAGAATATTTTATATCCATGATAAAAGATCCTTTGAAATTTCAGATAGAGATACACAGGCAGGGTTGAATTAAATATAGCACTGACTTCCAGTATCATTTCTGACTTTAAAACAGCACTTGGAAAATGAAGAAGGGCTCTGCAATTTCTGATGATTTTAAAAGTCTTTGATATTTTTTCGGTTTTTCTTCCAAGATAAAATGAGAAACTAGTTTGGCTGCCATATGTGTCCAGGAGCTTTGTAGCAGGGGACCTTTGAGGAAGAACTTAGTGGGGTCAGTAGGAATTAAAGGGGAGTGACAAATAGACTCCTATTCTCTCTGGGACAGTGAGCTTAACGAAGTGGTTTTGCCTCTTCTATGCCTTAAAGCATATGGATGTGGTCATATGAGAGTTTTTCAGAAGCTATATTTAATTCACTTTCTATTTGAGTTCAGAGACAAAGGTACTGAGTTAATAGTTAAAATATGGACTTTTACTTTCTCTCTCAATAACATAATTTGGATGCCTCAAACATATATGGGTACAGAAACAGGACAAAATCTCTCAAAGAATGACATTTTTTTCCTTCTCCCCCCCCCCCTTTTTTTAAATACTTCCATTGTCTTACTTCTCAAGTGTGGATTCCTGATGCAAACACCTCAATGTTAATTCATCATGGGAAACACTGAAATTAACACTGGGAATCCCTTTTACTTGGACATCTTATTTCCCACCTTAAGAGCCAGAGAAGAAGGAGCCTCGTAACCAATATCAGAACCAGATTAGGCTGCTCCTCCATTTTTAAAGATTAATTCAAATCATCAGAATGATGTGGAATCTAAGTCAATAAATTGGTGGGACTTTTTCACATAAGTCGGTCTTAAAAGTCAAAGTTTTAAAAAATAATGCATCATTTTATTTTTAAATGTTATTTCAAAAGGTGTTTTGTAGCTGTGGACAAGAATGTCCCCAGTTTAAAAAAGTGTCCCCAGTTACATGTTTCTGATTAAATTGATATGTCAGTAATGCAAAATGGAAAATACCAGTATTGGTTAAAAGTAAGTGCCAGTGGGGACAGGTTTCTTTCCTGTTTCATTCGTGGCTAGACTGTCAGAGTCCAGAACCTTCAGTGACCCAGCAGTGTTCCCTTGTTGAATGAGCAAGTCTACATTACTTAGATACCAAATATAAAAGACACGTTTTATTTTAAAATAGAATTTTAAAATAGAATTTTAAAAATAGAATTTTAAAAACATCCCTGAAGGAAAGAAAGGGTCTCCTATCTTTATTAGCAACAGGTTTAAGAAATGGACTTTTTTTAACCACATCACTTTTCAGTGTTGTTAATACATATATTATACTAGACAATTATTTTTACCTTTATAGCTAAGCACATTAAAATTTGTTTCATACAGCCTGCTATAATTTTGCATTTTTACCTATGAAAGTAATATCACAGGAACCACGTGTTAAGTGTTGAATTTCCCCCGCAGTCTTAGACTCAGAGAATGCATACTTCCTGGTATTCTTAGTGTTGTTGTTCTTAGTGACACTGTAAAGAGACAGCGTCCAGTAAAAAAAAAAAAAAAAAAAAGTCGTCTTACTGAAAACAAACAGGGGTGCCTTGATGGCTCAGTCAGTTAAGCATCTGCCTTCAACTCAGGTCATGATCCCAGGGTCCTGGATTGAGTGCCACATCCGCATCCAGCTTCTCCCTTTCCTCCCCACTCAGGCTCTCTCTCACCATCTCTCTCTCTCTCAAATAAATAAATAAAAATTGTAAAATAATAAAAAATAAAAATGCATAAAAATAAAAACAAACAAAAACACTGCAGAACCTAATTAAATATCTCTCCTAAAGCTTCAAGGGGGCAATGAATTTAAAAAAAAAAAATGGCATCACTGCTCTTCCCAAAAATAATTAGACTTCCATATATGCATTCTACTATTAGGAACCCTCTTCTTCCTAATTATATATCATCTACAGTAAGTACTTTCATTTTAAGAACATTTTCTTTAATGAAAAAAAAATTGATGGGAAACTATCCATTTTAAGGTAAAGCAAGTCCTCAAAAAAAAAAAAAATCCTGTTTAGAATAGTGATGTGGTCATCTAGCTAATAAAAATATAGCAACCCAAATGCCGCCTGTTGCTGTCTTGACAGTTTGGGTCACAGAGGATGGTGGGATTGGAAGTGAATTTGTAACACTCATACTGACTACAGCTATAAGGAGTCAATTTACATTTTTAACCAGAGCATTAGCTTTGAGGCACTGTTGTCCTAGGAGAAAATGCAGCTCATCCCAAAGTGACTTGATTTGTAATCTAATTCAGTGAAACGCAAGGGAACCCACAGAGACCAGCTTTCAATGACACTGTCAGGGGAATTCCCAATGTGATACAGTTGGACTTCTCAAGTTGGTGGTCAAGGCCACAGAGGAAGTGTTTTTTTGTTTGTTTGTTTCTTTCTTTCTTTTCTTTTTCTATCTGGAACCAAATATCCCTCCCTTTCAAATAACCGCCCAGGGAAGACTGAAGCCAAGAGCTACCCTCTTGAATTTATTCTGCTTATATTTCAAAACTCCACTTCAGCCCTTAAAACTACTTAAGCTTCATTTGATGAAAAGCTTTGGAGTAAAATAAATAAATGTGTTCCAAAATATTAACTCCAAATAAAACCAATTTCAGAATTTCTATCATACACATTCCATGGCTATTCCAAAGAAAATGAGATTTCTACTGAATACTTTTATAGGATGGGTGTTGTAAATGTGTATATTCTTATATTTTAGTGTAAGTACCCTGGAACCTAATTTAGTTAAATTTTGGAGGGATTTTTCCTAGATAGTATAAAAAGGATGAATAATGTCTTCAACTTAATTTTATACTTAGATGACAGGAGGTATCTTGAAGAAAATATGGCTATCTAAGAAGTGTTCACCTCCGTATTTATATATCCCTGTAAATATATACATATGAAAAATTACCCTCAGGTAAAAGGGGAAGAGTCATGTATAAAGTGGATTCTGGTATTTTGATGTGTTGTCAAACCTCATTACGCTATAGAGATTGTTAGTGTGAAAAGAAACTTATTTTAAAATAAAATATTTTTTCCAATAAAAATATATATAACTTTCAAATTATTTTTCCTAGTCATGACTTTACTCAGCTGCCAATAAAATGGATTGCCAGTTTTTCAGAGTGGTAGATTCTAAAAGGAAACACAAAATGAGTGAATTGTCAGTATGTCTTTGTTTTAAGCACAATGATTTTACATAAGTGCAAAATATGGAAGAAGTGGTCCTCACTGGTGGAAAATTATTTTATGTCTCAATTTAATTTATTCCCTGGAAATAAATTACTTTATTCATAACTAGGAAAAAGAAAAAGAACAGGTACACATCATGTATTACACGTTAGATGGATTGAAAATAAGGTAAGATTATGAGATTTATTATCTGGTATGGCTCAAGAGTGTATAGCTACATACTCAAATCATTTGGTTACTACAATCACAGCTGGACCATCGGGGTCCTCAGTCTAAGAGTGACAAGAAAGCAGTGAAGAGGATGTCCTAAAAACCTCTCTCCGTCTCTCTTTTATTTAATAAGTATTATTATTATTATTATTATTATTATTATTATTATTATTATTTTTACTGAGTAGTATTCTTATAGCCATGTTATTTCTGGTGTTGAATATTAACCAGTTAGGTGGTAGATAAGTAACAATGCCTGGTGTGAGAAGGCAAATGACAATTGGGGGTGAGGGTGGGAGTAAAAAATGCAAAAGAAAAAAAAAAAGGAAAGGAAAATCTATTGACACTAAATGTGAGGAGACACATTAAATCAAATAAGCACACTAATTTATATTTTACCTTTAATAGTGGTTGGAGGAGGAGGAAAGCCAAAACCAATCAAGTGCCACTGATTAATGCAACTTCACTTAAAATAAAAAGTAGAGTGAAAACAAACACTACCTAGAGCCATGATGGGCTGAATACTACAATGGGCATCTGTGTATGTGCATAGTTATGACTTTGATCTAATCATCTTTAGACATATTTAATCCGACAAGACCAGACTCTCAAGAGAATGGATTCTCTCCAAGGTGCTGAGTCCGGGATGGGCCAAGCGCTTCAATCTCCCTGTGTTAGTTTGCAGACAGAGCCAACTTAATGAGTCTGTGGGACTAAGAAGAGATGCACTGAAGCGGTTAGACAAATTATTTGAGATGTCTTGAAAGTAATAGTTTCCTCAGTGAAATATGAATTTAAAATAAATATGATTCTGGTGCTCTGAAACTTAAAGTTGAATCATGTTATTTGCATAACAATAGAGTTACTCTATCATTTCCATTTCAGTGTTATTAAAGACATTAAAGTCTTCATTCAATGAGATATTTAATGTTAAATGAAGTACTGATATTCTCCAATTTTATACAAAATGGCACCCTACGACTCTATTTTCTTTATGCTGTTTGTTTGCCCTAATAGACCTAATAATTACATACACAAATATCTGTATCTAGAAACATTATGACATTTATTGATAAATTTTAATCTCTTCTTTCCATGAATGTCAACCCCTTAAGAGTATAGCTATTTTCATTTGCTTTACTCACAGCAACCAGCACAACAAATGAATGAATGAACTGAAAAAATAAAAGTTCAGCGGATATGATTAAAGCTGTTGACTCTTGGAGTAAAAGTGGAAGAATGCACTAGACCAATAGTGGTCCTATTCTCAGGCTTGTTCCGGAGAGAAATTATATACCAGCGAGGGCTTCAAGAAAGAAGGGGGGAAACAAAGGGCTTTGGGCTCTTGACTCTGATTCAGCACTGAGATCACTGAATTATCAGTAGGAAAATGGAGGCTATTTGGCAAACTTTGGAATTTTATTATAAGGTCATACTACCATACCAAATTCATTCTCTATGAGTGACTGATATTAGCAGTGAAAAAAGACTTTTTTCCTTTTTTAACTACTCCACTGGGAAGAAAGTGATGGTTTAGAACATGTGGGGTTTTGCTAGCTTTGGCCACAGGGAGATTGGCATAATGTAAATAGAACCTAGCAGGAAGGCATAAATGACTAAAGGAATGCAGAAAGTGATAGAAAAGGACCCCTCCAGGTGCACCTCAGAGGTATAAAAAACATAGTAAAGTATATAATTAATATGGAAATAATGTAATTTTAAAATAATTGTATAGGGCACCTGGGTGCCACAGTGGGTTAAAGCCTCTGCTTTTGGCTCAGGTCATGATCTCAGGGTCCTGGGATCTAGGCCCACATCAGGATCTCTGCTCAGCAGGGAGCCTGCTTCCTCCTCTCTCTCTACCTGCCTCTCTGCCTACTTGTGATCTCTCTCTCTGTCAAATAAATAAATAAAATCTTTAAGAAAACAAAAAAAAATTGTATATTCATCCGGATACTTCATATTCTCATATGTGGCTAACTGTAAGACAGACAGAGGGTACTTATCAGTAGTGGTTTTGCTTCTCTCTATTCCACACATTTGGGATCTTCACAGTAGGAGCCTCAGAGAAAAGTGGGGAGAGCAACCCCAGGGGAGACTAAGTCCCTAAATAAGGAAGGTACAACTTTAAAGACATGACACTTTGGGTGTTAAGGAAATTGTGAATGGATTTTCCCCTCCGTGGTTGATGAGATTGGGTCATCCACTTAACGTCTACCTTAAAAATGATAAAAAGAACTGTCACACTCACACACTCACACATTTTTGACAGCTCAGAGTATTTAGGAGATGACTTACTTCACCTAAACATCCCCCAAGAAGAACCCATAGACCTGCCTACACAGTCTCCCTCTTGCCTATCCCCGCCCCCAACCCATGTCTCTGTGTCTCTGTCTCTCTCAGAACCAGCTGCTAAATTTAATAAGAAATTATTTTGGCAGTAGAGTTCAATGAGTTCTATTCTCTAGCATTGTTTTTATATGTTGTAAATATAGAAACAGGGCATTAAGCTGTAAGTTAAGTGAAATGCACACTAATGCCAATAAATTAAAGACCCACATAAAAATGATAATCTGTGTTTAATAATGGGAAAAGATTCCACCTTTATTTTACTTTTTAAAAGTTAGAATAGCTTCCCCTCATGCATGAAAACATCTTTAAATTGATTTCTAAGCTTATAGAGTTATAAACGAGTTGGCTTTTCTCATTAACTGTCTAAAATCTGACATAAGAGAAATATAAACCTCCTGTTTATACAGATTTGCCCCAGGAAAGATAGTTAAGAATTATTGATATTTTGCAGTCCTTTCTTCCACTACCTATTTAGTGCAAGAATAATCTAGGTGTAAAAAATAAAAATAAAAATAAATTAAAAAGAATGATCTAACTATCATATTTTCCAGACTTCTCCCCACCCCCGCTTTTATATTCTACTCTGGGAAGACAGATCTTTCAAGCAAATACCCATGTTTTCCTATTTCTCTCCACATTTCTAATGTAACAGAGAAAACTGTGGGCACATCTTAAATTACAAATTCTGTCTATACACAAACCAATGATATTAATTTGTGTATTTTAAATTATGAAATAGTCACATATTTATAAATCTTTTGAATAAGAGTCTTTTAAAGTGTGATCTCTTAAAAATTACAGATATCCTTTGCACTGCCCTTGTTAGTTTGGAACTTCAAATTGTAACGAAATTCCCAAGAGGGCTACACAAGGAAGCAGAACGGGGCACAAGTCAGCCAAGTGTACAGCTTATCTTTATATCTGACAAGAGGTTATCAGACAACTAGGAATAGGCAGAGAATCAATTAGGACATCATTCCATTTGCACTTCTGGACTGAATTCAATTCTGCCAGAACATCTAAATTAATGACTCCTAGTCTCCAAATCTGCTCTCTTCCCCCTTGGGGTCTTTTGGGAACAATTACAACATCAACCCTTTGTAATTATTAATGAACTCACAAGAAAATTTCTATGGTGGGGCGCCTGGGTGGCTCAGAGGGTTAAGCCTCTGCCTTCGGCTCAGGTCATGATCTCAGGGTCCTGGGATCGAGTCCCACGTCGGGCTCTCCGCTCAGCAGGGACCCTGCTTCCCTCTCTTTCTCTGCCTGCTTCTCTGCCTATTTGTGATCTCTCTGTCAAATAAATAAAATCTTTAAAAAATAAGAAAATTTCTATGGTGAAGAAATACTTTATAAAGATGTGCCAATCTCCGATTCATATTGTGTCTAGATTTACATGTAGGAAACTTGGTATAAATAAACTGCTTACATTTACCCATTGAAATTCTAACTTCATTCCTCTTCTGCTCCCCATTAACTGATTGGTACGCAAGTCCATTTACAACCAAATCTCAGAGTTCCATGTCAACACTGTTTCAAGAGAGTATAAAGAAAATATAAATGAAAAAAATTAATGTCATATGACTTTATATTAAATAGAAATAAATGATAAAATCTTGTTTAAATATGAAAAACAGTAAGAAGACATTCATTTGGGGGAACTAAGAGATAGAAATTAATTTCATTTCCATATTTACAATGATTATCATGTGATACTATTTAAAAGTGATGAATTTCAGGGTGTTTGGGTGGCTCAGTTGGTTAAGCCACTGCCTTTGGCTCAGGTCATGATCCTGGAGTCCCGGGATCGAGTTCCACATTGGGCTCCCAGCTCTGCAGGGAGTTTGCTTCTCCCTCTGACCTTCTCCTCTCTCATGTTTTCTCTCACTCACTCTCTCTCTCAAATAAATAAATAAAATCTTTTAAAAAAAGCGATGAATTTCATACATATGAATAGAATTGGCCTTTCTTTTTTCTGGTTTCAGGCTCAGTTTTTTCTTCAATGAACTATAGGAAAAGAAAATAAAACAGTACATACTCCAGGAGAAACCATAACTTACTTCGAGCCAACAATGGAAAAGAAACTATTTTTACTTTTTCTTCTTGTATGCTTCTTTCTTTTTAAAGTCCCAGCTAGAAATCATACTCTGCTCCCCCACAATGATGACCAAAAATTTGGTACTGAAGGATTCCATTTGGAATTTTCTTTCATGTCACTGACACTAAATATTTTTTAGGCATCTTTGTTGAGTTTTGACATACAATGTATTTCACAAATGTACGGTATATAATTTGACAAGTTTCATATATGTAAATGCCATGAAACTCTCATCACCACCAAGATTGTGAATGTCCACCATCCCCATAATTTCCCCATGCTCCTCTCTGAACTCTCCACTCCCAACCACTGATGGTCTCTGTCATCATACACTAGTTTATGACTTCTAGAATTATACCTCCATGGGAACAGAGAACACGTGCTATTTCTTTTGTCTGGCTTCATCCACACTGCCTGATTATTTTGAGATTTCTCCACGCTGTTGTGCATTTATCCCCTTTTATTTTTGAATATTTCATTTCACTGATATACCACAATGTTTATATGTTCATCTGCTGATGGACATTTGCATTGATCCTCGGTTGATGCTATCACAAATAAAACTGCTGTGCACATTCATATGCACATCTTTCCATGGACATATCCTTTTATTTCTTTTAGGCATATATTTAAGAATGAAGTGGCATGGTCATATGGTAAGTGTATGTTTAACTTTTTTTTTTTAATTGCCAAGCTGATTTCCAGAAACTGTTGTGGCATTTTATTAATTTTAAACTTTTAGTAAGTGTGTAGAGGGACCTAAAACTTTGGCTGTAAATTGCATATCTCTAATGATGTTGAACATCTTTTTGCATTCTTATTTTTCATCTGTACTTGTTTTTGGTTAGAGTGAATGTTCAGTTATTTTTTATTTTATTTTATTGGGTTCTCTTCTTACTTACTTTTCAGAGTTTTGTTTATTTGTTTGTTTGTTTGTTTTTAAGATTTTATTTATTTGACAGAGAGAAACACAGCCAGAGAGGGAACACAAGCAGGGGGAGTGAGAGAGGGAGAAGCAGGCTTCCCACCGAGCAGGGGGCCCCATGTGGGACTCAATCCCAGATCTCCGGGATCATGACCTGAACCGAAGGCAATTGCTTAACCAACTGAACCACCCAAGTGCCCCATCAGAGTTTTTTTTAAATATATATTCTGAGTACATGTCCTTTATCAGATGTGTGATTAGCAAATGATTTCTTCCAGATGCTGGCTTGACTTAAATCCTTTTAATTGTATTGTGAGGACATAATTAGAATATGGTCTATATTGTTAAATGTTCCATGCGGTGTACCTGACACAATGTTTTATGAATACTGCTTCCAATAAGCTATGTATATTAATATAACTACATCACTTAGAGAAGCCCACTTATTGTGGAATACATATTGGTGACTTGGATCACTGAAAAATTGATGACTCTCAAAATCTAAGAACTTCCATATTTTTACTGGTAGCACAGTTAATCAGCAGCAAAATAAAATTAGGGAGAAATGGTCTTTGGTGTGAGACAGACCCTTGTGTAATATCGGCTCCACTAACCTGCATAATTCTGTCCACTTCCCTCCTATGCACAAAAGGGGAAATAACACCTCCTGCGTGGGTTTTTAGGAAGACCAAATGATGTCACCGATGTGTAAGTACTCCGCACATACTAAGCACTTGTTCATTATCAAAAGCTTGCCAATGACATTAGACATTCAACCCTGCCTCCAACATGCACACACAAAGAAATAATTCACACGAGAAAATAAAGCTCAGATAGATGGGAACTGCCAAGTATCTCAAGCAGCTAAGTGGGTGTCACAGCCAAGGGCCTTTCCCTGCAGATGAGAGGACAGGCTGCTCTTAGTCAAACCCCTACGTGGCACAGTAACGCTGGCCTCCTGGAATGAACACTTGGGGTCCTCAAGGACTAAAAACACTGGTATGTTATCTGTGATGGCGTAGGTCACAACAAATGATCATGACAAACTCGAGCAGATGAAAGACTATGTGAAGTTTTAATATGTTAAATACATTTGAATAAATAGCTCTTATACTTTCTTAAACAGGATATGATATGAACAATCAGTTTTATTTACTGTGAGAATAAATAAAATCCTAGGGAAAACCACTAAAGTTTCAGAATAACCTTTCATATAAGGGAGGGCAAAGAACTTCACAATCAAACCCTATAATACCCAGTAGTATCTAAAAATAAAATTAGAGAGATTAACTATTGAGCTGATGTCATACTCTTTTTAACCCTTCATTTCCTGAACAAATGATTAAATTGGAAAAACTCATTTTAGAACTATTTCCTGTTTGGACTGAGGGAATAAACATACTCAGAGAAACACACCCCGTGCTCAAGAGAGTGAAAAACCCAGTTCAAAGCATCCTCTGGTCTTTGGAGTGAAAAGATCACTTTGATTGACTTAAATGATAAACAATATGTTGAGGAATGCTTAGCAAAGTATTTCAAAATAAAAGTAATATGGCCAATCATCAAGTAATCCTGTGAAAAGGTATCACAGGTTTTCATGAAAAGAGCTCAAAAGGAGGAAAGCTGACAGATCACTAAATATATTTATTTAAGAATTAGGAGGGGTGACTCAGCCAGCTAAGCATCTGCCCTTGGCTCAGATCATGATCCCAGGATTCTAGGATTGAGACCCATATTGGGCTCCCTGCTTAGCAGGGAACCTGCTTCTCCCTCCCCTTCTTCTATTCCCCCCTCCTTGTGATCTCACTCACTCTCTCTCAAATAAATAAAATTAAAAAAAAAAAAGATAAAGGACATAAAATGCCAAAACTATTCAAGAACTGTAAGCTGTCTTTCTGAGCTTACCATCTATGTTGGCAAGTAAAACAAAACAACGCAAAACCAATATGTAAATAAAATATAAAATCTAATAAAGAATAAAACTGTGTACTGGCGCTTAAATGTATGGATGGTATAATCCACATATAACAGATAAGACATGGCATTTGTGCTGACATAGGGAGGGAAAAGCACCGGAGGAAGGTTTCAGGGCCCTATGTGCTGAACTAATTGAGAGAACGTTTCCCCAGGTTACGTGGTCATGGCTGACCATCACAGTCCTTACAGAAGTCAAGGGCAGAAGGAAAGAGCAGCTCAGGACCCCTGGGATGAATGGGAGGTAGCACCTTACCTTAGATACCATTTGGGTTTGTCTATGAAAACTCATCACAATTTCCCACCATTCTATGCACCGGTCAGCCTGGCACAGGTGATCATCTAAACTGAATGAGGTTTCCCTTTTGTGCTTGACACTATTCCAGAGAGATTTTCTTTTCTTATCTTTTCTTTATTTTTTTTAAGATTTAATTAATTTATTTGAGAGACAGAGATTGTGAGAGAGAGAAGGAGCAGGGGGAGCTGCAGAGGGAGAGGTAGAAGTAGGCTCCCCATTGAGCAGGGAACCCTATGTGGGACTCGATCCCAGGACCCTGGGGTCATGACTCAGCTGAAAGCAGCCACTTAATGACTGAGCCACCCAGATGCCCTCCAGATAGATTTTCTTGCAACTCATCTGTACCTAAAATTCTCTGTCTCTGAAAGATTACAGCTGCAAGAAACCCAATCTTAGATAAAACACAGCTTCAGTCTTCCTTAATTATATATAATTCATATGAAAACATTTCCTCCTGGTCTAAAAGATGAACAAGTCAAGAAAGAAAAGGGAGTGTATTAGGAAAACTGCTGTCAGGAAAGGGGACAACATCGCATGCTGGAAATGAGTATTCCTCTTGACACTGATTCACTATAGGAAATCGAAGAGGTGATTGAAAAATAAATTATTCATCACTCTACAAAATTCATGAGACAACTGAATATTACTTACAAGCTTCTGTGGTGTCTTCTGGATACTAGAGCATCATTTCTAGTCTGCCCAGCACATCAGTATGTTTGGGAAAGATTGGATATATTTTAGATGTGCATGTTCAAAGTAGGAACAAGAATTTCAGCTTCTAACTTATAAATCAGCCTGATAGAAGAAGTCAGTAGCCTTAGGAGTTGGGTTACCGTGTTGGGAAAGAATGGTGTTCACACTCAGCCAATCATAAAAGCAACAGAACAGTAAGTATTCAGAGCTAGTGACCCTGCCTTCTGATGATTATGTTCCCACATCCAGCGGATACAGAGGAAAGATGGGAATACATGTTTGGCTTCCCCATTTCTAATCTATGATATGTATGAGAAGAACAATCACGATGACAGAAGAGTGACAAATGGGGACAAACATAGAGGGAATGTTTGTTATATAAGGCAAGATAACACCAAGAGCAGAGTAGGGTCCTGCCCTCACACATCCTTGAGGACTGTGGAAGACCCATCAAAACAAAACCAAAAGCAAACAAACAAATGAAAAACTATTCAGGGAGAGGGGATCTCTGAATTTTAGTGCCTTTTTAAGTGTCATAAACAGCATCTTAGCTGAGGCTCTAGCTAAGGATTGAACCTTTGCCTCAGGGACAGTGGCCTCGAAAAGGTCATGGAGGAGAGCCTCATCCTGCCCAGACAATGGGAACTCAGAGTTATACTTATACAAAGAAAAAGTGTTGGTCACCAATTGGCACCTAAGCAAGACTACCGACCTTCTGAAGACCCAGGGTGACAAGGAATGTCATGCCAAAGGGGAGAGGAAGCAGAGCACCTAAAGTCACATTTTCTTTCACGTCATCATGAGATCCTGTGAGTCACACTGTCCTCCATATATCTCACCCCACACACCCCCACATAGATTCACATCGAGTCACTTCATGGGGGGGAGCAGGAGGAGAAACTGTCATCACTGAAACACTGAGTTTTTTGCTTTTGTTTGGTTGGTTTTTATCCAAGAAAGACTGACTAGTGTATAGATGGGTTAAATTTGGGTTGTTTTATTTATTTATTTCTTCCTTCTAGCTAATAAGACGTGAAGGCATAAGATATACTTCAAATCAGTAACAGCCTAAAGAGAAAAATTTAATTTTCTCTGCAGATCCAAGGTTCAATTTTGTTAGTAAAATCATGTGATCTAGCTATAAGAATAATGCAAATTCATGAAAGATAGTATGACAAAGGAAAACAAGACTGCCAAGTTGAAACTCAAGAAAAAATAAATAAAGAACTGTTGGAAGAAGGAACACAATCATCTGTATCAATAGAAGATAATGCAGTAAAATTTCCCAGAAATTCAAAGTAAAAGGGAAAAGAACAAACCAATAAACAAAGAAAAAAATGTGATGGAAGACTGGTCTAGAAGATTCAATCTATAATTAGAGAAAGTAAAGAAAAACAGAGCAGAACCAAAAGAACATGGGAAAAGATAATTATAAAAGAAACTTTCCCCATTTAAAGATCACATTTAAAAAATTGAGTGTTTCCAGACTAACTTAATGAGAAGTATTACACAAGACACATCCTTCTGGAATTTTCAAATGTTAATGACAAAGAAATATAGAATCTTCAGGGGGAAAAACACCCCAAAGATATAAGAATTGGATTGGTGTTTAAACTCTACATAATTAAACACTGGAATACATTAGACAACCATATACGGAACTCATAAGGGAAAAGAAGTTTCAGCTTAAAAACGTTATTGTAGCAAATATATCATTTTGCTTATAAGAAAAAGACATTTTGAGGTGTACAGAAGAAATAAAAATAAGATCCTTTCTAAAAAATGAAGAGCAAGAAAGGTAATTAGTAATAAAGAGATTAAAAATAATTAGAAAAATAATTGCCATGATGTCCTGAACATGAGAATTTTAACAATGTTTCTGTGATTGCTCTTCATTGAATATACTGTCTATTAAGCATTACAAAATTCCAAACATGTCATTAAGCTCTTCAGTTCCAATAACAATAGTCAATCTGTGTATCAGTTGTATGAGGTAAGTACTCCTAGACCCAATTTCTGTCCCCACAGTCTCACTGATGACTCACAGCTGTTAAGTAATTTCTCTGTGAGCAGGCTAACTTTCCTGTGTGTGTATGTGTCTATAAAAAGGTTTATAAATATTAGTAAAAAAAAAGAACAATGAAGTTTATAACCCCAAATTAATAAATACCAAAAAAGAGTTGTGTAGGTAAATATTCTCTATTTCTCCTTTTACAAAATAGAGAATAAAAAACCTCCACAATTATATAAAATATAAGAATCCATATTTTTTGCTGGTGAAAATGTTATGGCATTTCTGGCAACAGACAGAAGTCCAAACAAGCAATCAAATCAAATCAAGTTGTGAACATACACTTAGGATATAACTTTGTAGAGAAGACCCGTGTGTAAATTCTAGAGAAGTTATTTTGTTGTGAACTGTCAAACCCATGTCCTCTCAGCATAGGTGCTCATGTCTGATCACTGCAAAACCAAATTTATAGGACACTTTTCATCTGCTTCTCATAAGAAGACCCCTCCTCTAATGAATCATCAATTTCTTAACAATTGCTTTGCAAAGCATATGCCTAGGACATGGCCACTTGGAATACTGGGCTTCAGAAGCATTTTTATTTCATCTCTTGTCATAGAAACACGGTTGATTTCACTAGAAATTTGCCATCTAGCTGGGGAGACAACATCAGAACAATACAAAGACAATGGACTATACTATGCATTAATAAAGTAATGTATTATTCAGGGCTATTAGAAGACAAGGGCTTTATAACAGGTGGGTGTTTATGGAGTTCCATTATTGTGCAATAAGAATAAAATGACTTTGGGGTAGCAAAGTAGCAATGTGTAGAGAAGGATTTAGAAGTCAGGCTTGAAAGAGGCCCCAAGGGATGGGCAGGAAAGGTACAGAGGAATCTGGAATTCATTTTATAAGCAAGAGAAGATGCAGCAAAGCTAATCTGCAGTAACCACACTTGGGGTGGGGGATATAACCCAGAAGAAAGGAGACACATGAGACCCCTGGGTGGCTTAGCTGGTTAAGCGTCTGTTTTTGGCTCAGGTCATGATCCCAGGGTCCTGGGAGGGAGTCTTGAGTAGGGCCCCTTGCTCAGTGGGGAGCCTGCTTCTCCCTCTCCCTCTGACTCTCTTCCTTGCTGGTGCACTTTCTCTCTCTCTCTCTCTCTCTCTCTCTCTCTCTCTCTCTCTCACAAATAAGTAAATATAATTTAAAGAAAGGAGACACAGAATTAAGTAGTTATTCAGACTGAGCTGGAGGTTAAACTTCATCAAAACATTCTGGAGTTCAAATATGGGGTCTGTGATTGTCTGGCTTGCAGCTGGTCCATGGCATGGGAGGAAGATGGTGGTGATCCATGTTAAACATCCAGTATCTCAACGGTCAACAAGAAACCAGGGTCCATAAAGAAATAAAAGATATGATACAGGAATGAAGGAAGGACTTCTTTTAAGATTTTATTTATTTATTTGAGAAAGAAAGAGAGAGAGAATGTGCATGCGAGGGGTGGAGGGCAGAGGAAGAGCAGTGGGAGGTGGGGAGAAAGACAAGCAGATTCCACACTGGGCTTGGAGTCTGATTTGGGGCTCCACCTCATGACCCTCAGATTATGACCTGAGCCAAAACCAAGAGTGAGATGCTTAACCACCTGAACCACTCAAATTTCCTGAAGTAAGACTATTTATAAGGAAGCATTCCAAAAGAGGGACAGATGGAATTTGCCACAGCCATAACCTTCTGCTTGGTTAATATCCTCTGGGCTTGCATATAAGAGGTAGAGAACACCAAATATTCTAAAAAGCCCTATAAGTTTGCCTTACGAAGCACTGATTAAAAGAACTGAATACCAGTGTAATGAACAGATTTCTGTTTCATTTATCCATTACTGAGAATACTAAGCATTTCCTTATCTCCATCACTTTCAGAAGTTCTCTTGCTAGGTACCTCTCTATACATATTCATCACTCTGACAGCAGAATCAAGACTAAAAATTCAGATAAGAAAACATGATGTGCATTGCTTTATCTTTTAAATATGAGACATACATAAAAATAGACCTACAAAGCAGCTTCTTAGAATGAGCAGCAAAAATAAGCACAATGTATATTCACTTTTATCCTGATAAGTGCAGAGCAACAACACATACTGATCATTTGGGTGGTGGATATTCTTAATTCCTCTTTCTTCTCCTAAAAGTCAATAACACAAGAGCACATCCAAAAGAAATCCTAGATTCATTGCCTACGTGATTGTACGTCCCCAGATTATTCATACCTACTGCCACTGAGGCAGTGAGAAGACTGGTCCTAACACAAACAGAGAGAAGACGTTTGAAGTCCTAACAATTCTTGAACTGA
>PITA01018371.1:0-40535 GCA_004023965.1 Spilogale gracilis
GAGTGAGAGAAGGAGAAGCAGGCTTCCCGCAAGCAGGAAGCTGGATGTGGGGCTCGATCCCGGGAGTCCGGGATCATGACCTGAGTCCAAGGCAGAAGTTTAATGCCTGAGCCACACAGGCACCCTAGATTTTGATTTTCTTAATACATCATGTTTATATACAGTTGTCCAAGGACTAGAAAACTGCAGAAACTTCACCTTTCTTCAGTTTATATGGTTTCAGCACAGGGCATAATAATTTTAAGAGAAGAAATGTTATTTAATTGTTTTTCTTACTTGTCTTTCATCGTTTTGATTTACTAAAAATAGGTACTTGGCCAAGAAGTTCACTTAGACTATGGGCATCTAAACATGATGCAGAGGCTAAATGTGATAGTATAATGAGTTTCAGATTACCCAATCCAACAGTTCTCTGCTATTAGGAGACAAAGGAATGCAAATAGGTGTCATTATTCTAATGAGCCACATGCTCTGGCTTCTCTAATGCAGAACTGAATTAACAGACATTTCTGTTATTGCTATCTCTACTCTCAAGAATTCAAAACAAATGTTGAAATTAGCCTTACAGAGGGCTGTTTCCTAGTCCATAAGGAAATTCCAAGAAGATAATGGCATGGCTTATATTTGGAAGCAAATGCTTAAACCAAAACTTTTATATAAAAGAAAAAAAAAATTTGTTCATTTTATTTGTGGAATGATGCATTAAATAGTAGATTAAATCATGGGACAACATCTGGATTCATGAAAGTATATGCTAAATTAGATATAGATACCTCTTTGGTAAAACATCCAGTGGAGAGAATTTCACAAAGTCAGGGCACATCTCACTGTAGTGAGCTATGAGTTCATTCAAACATAGGGCGTTATGACACTATTAACTGCATTCATCATTCCCAGCATGTAGAAACTCAGCATGTGTGTGGGGGATGTAGAACACAGATTTCAGCGTGTCTAATGTGGGAATGCTAGTCTGTGAGGTTTTAGAAACATTGAAGCTCTGTGTTGTGTCTGAGTTTAGATGCACTAGTGAAACTTGGTTACTGTTTAACAGATACAGTAGGTGTGTCTTCCTTTCTGCTAGGTGCTGTGAGAATCACAGAAACGTGAGTGGTGCTCTGCTCTCAACCAACTCATGCACGCATTACGTAGTAAGATTAACTACTATTGTATAGCTGAAAGCCAGTTGGTATTTAGACAGGGAAACTCATCACAGGGATGATATTTTAAACTAACCTGGAAGGATTTGAGTAGAAGGCATAACCAACATCAGGGCAAAGCACAGAGGACTGGGGGTCAGTTAGTGGAAGGGATGAACACCTCCTTTGGGGAAATGACGGGGTGGCCTTATGACTCAAATGTGAAAGTATAAAAGTAGTAGGCAGACCGGGAGATGTTTGTGGAGCAAGGAGAGAATGTGCTGGACTCACCGGTGACACCAAGAGCTAGGAATTACCTGGAGGCAGTGGAAATGCTGAGAGCTGAGAGCTGAGTGGTGGCCAGATGTGACCAGTGGATACACAGGATCAAAGAGGGTCACAATCAAAGATGGCATTATGATTTTAGGACTATGTAGTTTAGGAAATCTATTTTCCGTGAGGAAATGAAGGCAATTAGAAGGAACTGCTGGTTTCAAGGTTTAAAAAAGCTGAGTGGTTTATGAGATAGTGGGAAATTACATGAAGGTATTTCCTCCTGTTACCTCTAGCCTTTTGCTCTGCTTCTCACTCCTTTCCACAAGGGGAGGATCTTTTCTGCTGGGTGGGTGACCGTCCTTAGTCCTTCTTTCCTGACAGTCTTTTTGACTCTCTCTGTCATACCAGTGAAGGCAGTGACTCTCTTTAGTTTTACAGACTAGACTGTGGAGTGGTTAAGGACCATTCGAGTAGCAAATCTCAACCTTCCACTGTAATTCCTTTGGCAATAGGACAAAAATATTATCTGTTCATCTCCATCTGTAGATAGCTGCCCTTATGTCTCAACTGATTTTAGCCAAGGAAAGAAGCATGGCAAACCCCTCTTTTAACTTTTCCCTGATGAATTGAAAGCAGGGATATTGGGTATCTAATAGGCTGTTAGAGATAATGTACCTACATATCTTTATATCTTATGAAGTTTGTAATCTAGATTGCAATGGATAGGTCAGATGTTGACTTGGATCTCAGCTCAAAATACTGAGGTTTAGGGAGGCTGAGGATTCTGCAAAAGGTCAGCTGGGTGATGGGTAGTGAGGTCTTCTGAGGCAGTTATTCTGCTCATTCCCACCTTCTGTTTCAGAGGAGAGAGGAAAGCTGAGGACATGGCTCTCAGAGAACTAAAATTCTGTGTGTTTTCACATTACCAAAATTCTGCTTTTTGGGTACAGCCTAATCTGCATTTCTTCTAACATCATAGGGAATGAATGCATAGAGTAAAACAGATTTCCTGCTTGGTTGCTGGCAGTTCCTGGATTCCAGGTGCCCATGTAGCCTGGCAGATAAGGCTAACCAGTGGTCTTCACTTACCAGGTTCTTTCTTTCTTTCTTTCTTTCTTTCTTTCTTTCTTTCTTTCTTTCTTCTTTCTTTCTTTTTCTTTCCTTCCTTCCTTCCATCCTTATTTATTTATTTATTTATTTATTTATTTATTTATTTATTTATTAAGATTTTATTTATTTGACAGAGAGAAACACAGCTAGAGAGGGAACACAAGCGGGGGGAGTGAAAAAAGGAGAAGCAGGCTTCCCGCGGAGCAGGGAGCCTGATGCAGGGCCGGACTGAGGGACTCCAGGATCATGACCTGAGCTGAAGGCAGACGCTTAACGACTGAACCATCCAGGCACCCCACACACTGGGTTTTCTTTGGACTGACAGAAAGTGAATTCAGTTAGAAAGAGCTTTTCATGGCGGGGCGCCTGCGTGGCTCAGTTGGTTAAGCAGCTGCTTTCTGCTCAGGTCATGATCCTGGAGACCCGGGATCAAGTCCCACATCGGGCTCCCTGCTCGGTGGGAAGCCGGCTTCTCCCTCTCAGTCCCCCTGTTTGTGTTCCCTCTCTGGCTGTGTTTCTCTCTGTCAAATAAATAAAATCTTTAAAAAAGAAAAGGAAGATCTTTTCATGGGGCTGGATTGACACATACCGATAATCCTTCCCACTACATGGGTACATTCTTAATATTTATTAAGCACCTAGTGTGCATCAGGCATATGCTAATTATTTGACATTGATGAATATACTTTGTCCTCATAGCACCCCCAGGAGATAGATGAATTATTTCCCCCAATCTACAGATGGATAAATAGAAACTTAAAGTGTATGCTGGTTGTTGAAGTTCAGAGTTGTGTTGCCATATTTCTTTCATAGTTTGGCAAAGACTCACTCTTTTTGAAAGGCCTTGTAAATAAGGATCAATAGTGACATCATCACCTCCTCCTCATCAGGATTTGCAAAGCTAGACCTAGGAAAACAGAGTGTCAGTCAACCCAGGAGAAGGAACCACTCAGAAAACCATGATGCATTCCCAAGTCAGTTAAGAGTGAAAACGTTTCAGACCTCCCTGCCTTGCTCTGTAGATATATGGTCGACGGGGGATACGCACTGTGTTTCTGGAGCTCTAAGTCATGACAGATGACAGCAGAACAAACTTGATTGCCTCATTTAGTGTTGTGCCTGGCTAAGAGACTGGATGTCAGTCACACGGCTGACACCAAGAGAAGAACTGAGTGCTGCTAACTACCCAAGATGAAATGCACATGAGTGATCATTTATTCCACCCTTAATTTGAGGAAGAGAGCAGAACTCACCAGTGCTCCACTGACAAGTGAGAGGCCACACTGCCTCTTGTTGTTGTTGCTGTTAATGGAATTAACATTATCAATACCACACTTAATACTAACGGTTTGAAAAGTAAGATGATATGAATTACAGTATGCATCGTGACATTCATATATCACTTGTGATTTTAAGTAACTTTTATCTGTTTTAATTATTACTGGGACCTTATTGTAAGATAACTATTACACACACACACACACACACACACACACACAATGGAGAAAGAGGCTTGTGTGTCCATCAAGTCTGCAGATATCAAAGCCAGCCTTGTCCCCAGCCTGTGATCCCTACAGCACACACATGCTTCCCTGGTCAACATGCTACTCAGCCTCAGGGCCCAAGGAGAGCCACCTGTAACTGTGTGCTGTCTCCAGTCTCCCCACAGGACGTGATGCCCAGCACTGCAGTCAGGAGAGCAGATGGGGTGTGGTCTGTGCCTTCCACAGGCCTGTCCCAGTCTCCACACCTACCTCATGCTTCCACCACCCCAGGACTCCCATCTGTACCCTCACTTCATCACTCAGCCTCCCTTCAGGCCACCAGGGGCAACACTTGGCCCCTAGACCTCTATCACATTCCAGAATGCTTCATGTGTCCTGATGTCCTTTCTCTCCCGACTCTCATATGCTTTTTGCTTCCTTTCCCTTCTTTCTTGAGCAAATTAGGCACCGAGTAGACAACTCCATGAGGGAAACATTGTTTCCTGTCTCCTGTACTCTTTGTAGAAACATTTGTGTTCCTCGATGTTCTTAACTCTCAGAACTGACCCTGGTCACTTTGACGTGTTGCTTTGAAATATGAGTTCCCTTATAAACTTCAGGATTCACATTTCCCAACCCACTTATATTTCCCAAGGGTTGGGGGTAGAGGAAGGCCCTTCTGTTGACCAGAGTTCAGATTCACAACTCCCCTGTAGATTGGGAAGTGGAATGAGTAGGTACTAATGGGACATCTGTCGTCCTCCTCACTGGAAGTACAGCCATGGGGAGGGTGGGGGGATAGTTCACAGGGCAGCAGTTCTCCCCAGTAAGAGGTAGATGAGCTGGAATAAGATAAAGGGCAGGTGCACAGGACAGTGGAAATGGAAGCTGCCTGAGTCAGTCTGGGGACAGTAAGAAGCCAGGGGATCGTATCTCATCATCATCTACTGTCTGCTCCACACTCAAGCCTTGGCTAGAATCCAGCAGAGTGCTCTGCTTAATTCCATGTCTGAGTGCCACAGGCCTTTAATATTGAGGGCCCTATAGCATTTACATAGTAAGAAGGAGATGGAAATATCACTGTTATTTATGTGGAACTCAAGGCACCTTCACAGTCTCAGCATATGCCCAGTGGCACTTATGGCCAGACATTTGGAAAGCAGCTTGCCAAGGCACAGAGCATTATCAGCTCCCATGTACCTCCTCAGTGCCCAAAGCTGCCCATTTCCTCAGTAGAAAAGGGAAATTACAACAGAAAGCACTTGTATCAAGGGATTGCCAGTGCTGCCCATGTGAAAAGTGCACTTCTATATTACTTAAGACTTAAAAATAGAAGGTCATGTTAATTAAAAAAAACAAAAAACAAAAAACAAAACAAGAATACCACTCAACATTTACCTGCAATGAGAGTTAAGTCTAGCATCCATGATATTTCACCAGTTACTATATCAGTCTATTTGCTTCCATTTCATATCATTAGTATACAGATGAATCTCAGAATTATATCAATAATTCTCATGGTTCTGCCCCACCCTTGCTTAGCAACTTTCTGATAAGTTGACCTACTATTTGGCTTTTGCTCAGGGACAGGGAGCACTGGTTATTGGAAAAGACTATTAAGTATCACACATCTAGGGGGAGAACATCTAGCAAAAGATAGAGAATGATAAAACTTTATTGAAAAATATTTCAATACAGAAGTCTTCTTTGGGTACTTCTCAGCCTATCAGTATTGATGCTGTCAGCTAGGAATGTCTGGACGCCTGCCTGGCCATAATGCTTGTAGTGACATTTCCCTGAGTGGAGCCAGTGCCCTGCTGGGATCAGCCCTGAGGTTCTCATAATGATTACAAGATGCACCTCAGCACAACCATTAGGGAACTTTGAATAAACACTTACTATTCACTAGTCCTGAAGGTACACTGCATGCCTGGGGCCACATGATGAGGTCACAGGTGAGAGAGGGAAAGGGAGAGTGCTGCCCTAGAGTTTGTCCTTTACTGGGGTCGAGGTTGGGGTGACAAGGGTTTGGCAGTTTCACTCTTTGTTATTGTCAAATGTAAAACATAAGAGCAAGAATTAGGGCACAGAAAGGGAAAAGTGGGTGACTCCAGTGGCCAGCTATCTAGGTCACCCCAGGCTTTCTAAAAGGGGAACCTCATGGGGGGGGCTGGCTCTTTATTTAGTTGGCAGTGTGATCAAGAGGGATGCCTTTGAAGGGAGTGCCTCTAAAATCAAAAGCTTAACATCAGGTGCTTATATTACAATCAGAAAACCTTATTGTCTGGCACTTTCACTATGAAGACCTTAATACATGAAGAGATACATCCTGTCCATGATGAAAAAGATGCAATACCAAAATATGTCCTGTCTTCTCATATATAATGTATAATATATAGATCCAGTTCAGTTCCAATATAAATCTCATCAGAGTATGTTTAAGGAAGCCAATTCCGACATGTATCTGGGTGAGCAGAGGACCAAGAATTGCTGGGACCCCCTGAAGACGATAAGGGGGGCAGGCCCTGCCCCTTCTAGCTATTGGAGTCTTCTGAACAGGAGAGAAAAAAGGAGCAGAACAGAAAATCCAGCAAAGAGAAGACCTGTGCATGATGGAAACTTGGCAGAGCGAAGTTTGCAAGTGAGTGGGTGGGAGAGACGGCGTGGTGAGGTCGGTGGCAACACGGAAAACCACATGGAGGAAATGCCATGGGACACCTTAAATACAATCAATTCCTGGTGATTAAAGCTCTAAGGGTGAAGGAAACTGCATTAAAACTTTGATTATGGGGGCGCCTGGGTGGCTCAGTTGGTTAAGCAACTGCCCTCAGCTCAGGTCATGATCCTGGAGACCCGGGATCGAGTCCCACATCGGGCTCCCTGCTCAGCAGGGAGCCTGCTTCTCCCTCTCTCACTCCCCCTGCTTGTGTTCCCTCTCTGGCTGTGTTTCTCTCTGTCAAATAAGTAAAATCTTAAAAAAACAAAACAAAAAAAAACTTGGATTATGTACATGTGATACAGTGTGACCTCAGAACAGGAAGGGTTCCTGAAATAAGAGCAGAGAGATGAAAAGATGGATAAATTTGACTAAAATTAATGTTTATCAAAAAAGAAAAAGAAAGCCATCACACAGTGAAATGGTCACAAATTTGAAGATATGTGTAACATATAGAACAAAATGTATCAGAATCTATAAGGAAACATGAATCAAATGGATAAAAACATGAACATAAAAAGTAGAACATGAAAAAAATTCACAAAAAAATAGGCAAAGCCAAAAAAAAAAAAGCTTCCTAAAGTGACTTCTGTCCAGAAAGTGAAACTACAAAGCAAATGGTACAGTGATTATCATAAAATTCAGAATACTGCCTTGTAGGGAGGAGGTGAGATTTCAGTGACTCATGCACAGAGGGTCTTCAAGCTTCTGCTGTTTTCCTCTGTATTAAGCTCAGCGTTTCAACATACATGCTGATTTCATTATTTTTCAACGGTTACAGGTACTCTTTTGCACATAAATGAAGAATAAAGGCAGTGGTGTACATTAGTAAAGAAACATGCACACTTTTTGGTGGAACTCTTGGTCATTCCAGAGACCATTCTCCTGACTTCTATCTGTTAAGATCTCTGATCTAAGTGGACAGTTGTTGTTGTTGTTGTTGTTGTTGTTGTTGTTTTTATATGAAATGTAATATACTGACTTTTAAATTATTTTATTTTTTCAGTGTTCCAAGATTCATTGTTTACGCCCCACACCCAGTGCTCCATGCAATACGTGCCCTCAGTACCCACCACCAGGCTCTCCCATCTCCCCTCTTCCCTCCAAGACCTCAGTTTGTTTCTGAGTCCAAAGTCTCTCACATTACATCTCCCTTTATGATTTATCCCACTTCCCATTTCCTTTCTCCTCCTATTGTCCTCCATATTACTTATGCTCCACTAGTAAGTGAAACCATATGATATTTGACTTTCCGTGCTTGGCTCCTTTCACTCAGCATAATCTCCTCCAACCCAGTCCCTGTTGCTAAGTGGATAGTTTTGCTGGTTCAGCCCAACTGTTCCAGGGGTCCTTCACAGTGCACTGGGTTAGCCCCTCCTGGTGGAGAGTTGCTGTGCATGCTGTCCTACTTAGGGAGGCCTCCCCTGCCAGCAGGGGCAGCAGACCTCTGCAGCTCTTCCCTCATCTCCTGAGACATCTACAGATTCCTCACCTGGGAGGGTGCATGGTTCTTTCCACCCTGGAGTGAGGATCATGGTCTGTTTAAGCAGCTGGGAGCAAAGCCATACAGCTCTGTTCTAAAGGTGTCAGAGTAGTTGGGTGTGGCATCTGTTCAGACTCACGGACTTGATTATGGGGCAGGTGTGCAGGTGTACCTCCAGGACCTCAAGAGACAGCTGGAACAAATAAGCCTTTCAGTTCTTCAAAGCCAAGTGCTCTTGCTGAAGTGGCCAGATCCTGCTAGGTCCTGGGGCCACTCCTGAGCCATCACCTGAAGCCTATGAGACAGGCTTCCCAGACAGTACATTCCCCGTGCCCTCCCACAGTAGTGCCTGCTGCTCCAGTGACTTTGCTCTTCTCCCCTCAGCTTATCAAACTCCAGACCTTGCGGCATCCTAGGAAGGCATGCTCTGCCCTCTCCTTTTCCCCATCAGCACTCCTCAGGTGATCTCGCCAGCCCGTGCTTCAGCTGGCATCTGTATGCTGGTGACAGGAAATGTCACATCCTCACCAGGGACTATTCCCATGATCTAACTTGCATACCTATCTGTTCATTATCCCCGAGGAAAGCCCTCGAAGGTCTCAACTCTGACACGTCGGCACTTTCACTGTAAGCCAGGTCCTTCCAGAATCTTTGCCATCCTCCTACATGCAAATGACCTGTCCAGATGCCCAGCCTGGCCACCTTCTCCCTCTCACAGCTCACATGATTTGTTGGCAACTTGAAGACCCTTTTCTTCAACATGATCCCTAATTTCTTCTCTTTTTGCCCCTGCCCACCACTATCATCTTACACCTGGGTTATTTTAATATTGCAGTAGAGAGTTTCCTGTTTCTGTCTGGTTCCCAGCTCCATTCTATTCTCTCATCCTAGCCAGATGGATCATTTTTTTTTAATCTCCAGAGAAATTAACAAATTTGTTAATGCAATGTTTATAATTTTATGAAAATTATAAAAATTTTATGAAAGCTATAAAGTATTCATTATTTTCTGTTAAGGACTGTAAGAAAAATTGTAGAAATAAATATACATTCAGGTGTCACTCAACTAATTCTAGTTAAGCAGAATGAAGAGTATAAAATCTATGCCAAAGTTAACCAAAATCATCACGAATTCCATATCCCTCAATATTTGATATTTCCAAGGACAAAAGTAAAATAAAAGTGTCTATAAAATAAGATTTCTTTATTTCTTAATTTCTCTTTCTGGTGCTTCACTATCAGTATAGAGAAATGCCACAGACTTCTGTACATTGATTTTGTATCCTGTGACTACTGAATTCGTGTATCAGTCCTAGCAGTTTTTTGGTGGAGTCTTTTAGATTTTCTACATAGAGAATCATGTCTTCTGCGAATAGTACAAGTTTTACTCCTTCTTTGCTGCTTTGGAGGCCCCGTATTTCTGTTTGTTGCCTGATTGCTGTGGCTAGGACTTTCAATACCAGGCTAAATAATGGTGGCCCATTACTGTTTCTTTTTTCATGTTTATGCTTAAAATTGAATAAAAATGATATTGTTAGAACCTCCAGTTTAAAGTTACAGAATTTTAGTAACATTTGGCTCAAATAATCAGTTCAGTCAGATGGATTCTTTTAAAGCACAAGTTAAAATATGTCACTTATTTGCTTAACCCCTCACCCCCACCTCTGTGTCTTCTGACCAGCTCAGAGCACAAGCCAAAGGCCTTAAAATGGCCTTGAGGCACTGTTATTTTAAAAGATTTTATTTATTTATTTATTTATTTATTTATTTATTTGCTGGAGAGAGAGAGCACAAGCGGGAGGAACAGCACGCAGAGGGAGAAGCAGGCTCCTGCTGAGCAGGGAACCCCATGTGGGGCTCAGTCCCAGGACCCGGGATCATGACCTGAGCCCAAGGCAGATGTTCAACTAACAGAGCCACCCAGGTGCCCCAACACACTATTTTATCTGGTCTTTTCCTCTGCCCCTGCCTGGCTCCTCCCAGGCATTACAGGCACACTCCTGCCTCAGGAGCTTTGTAGCAGCCATTCCTCGGATACTCCTCCCCCGACAGCCATGTGGCCAGCTCCTGCTCATTTCTTAAGTCTCCTAAGTTAGGTCTTCCCAGACAACGCCATTTAAAATTGTGCCTCCCCCCTCTTCATTTCTTGTGGTTCTCTATAGCAGTAACACAGCTGTTACATGTTTTATGTGTGCTTGTCTCCCTCCTCTGGAAGAGAGTCTTTGTTCTCCATCTACCTCTTCTCGTTTTCTATTGCTCTATGACAAGTTCTCACAAACTTAGCAGTTTAGAGCAAAACATATATAATTAACCTTAGTGTAATCGTTTCACAACTCATACATATATCAGATCTTTACACTGTACACCTTGAGCTTGCATAATGTTACATGCCATTTATGTCTCAATAAAGCTGGGAAAAAGAAAAAAGAAAACAATACTTTTATTATCTTAGAGTTCTTTAGGTCAGAATAACGTGTGTTTGCCTGATGTCTCTGGGCTGGGTCCCACTGGCCACAGTTACAGTGTTGGCAGGGCTGCATTTCTTTCTGGGGGTGAATCTACTTCTAGTTTCATTCAGGTTGTTGGCAGGATTCAGTTCTGTGTGGCTATAGGTTTGAAGTCCCTGTTTCCTGCTAGCTGTCATGTGTGGGGGGGTCATCCTCACCTTCCAGAAGCTGCTCACATTCCCCCATCTTCAAAGCCACCAGTGACACTCAGCTACTTTCTTCATGCTTCAGATCGCTCTGAGCTGGCTCTCTGACTGGCTCCAGCTGGAGACAGTTCTCTGTTTTTGAGGGCTCAAGTGAGTATATGGGGTATCCAGCATAATCCAGGATAATCTTCTGATTTAAAGGCCCATTGCCTTAACTCCATCTGTACAGTGCTATTTGCCATAAAGGTAACACTCATAGTCATGATACCAGGGGGAGGAAGTCTTACCTACCATGCCACCCTCCCACCAGGACAGCACTGGGCGACAGGACAGTAAACACCAGTTGCAAACTGGAACTTTTATCATCACGAAGGCTTTCAGGGGCTGCCCATGTGCTCTATGCATTAGGTCGTTATGTTGTATTATGATAGCAGGAGCCCTAAGAAGCAGCTGCTGTTAACGCCCCATTTTAAAGATAGAAGAACTGAGGCCCAGAGCATAAGTGACTTGCCCAAGACCACAGAACTTGGAAAGCCTCCCGCACTGCGGTCTTAGTCCATTCAGTAGTGCACCCTACGGAGAAAACACATGCTAGGAAGCACCAGACACTGAGTGCTGACCACTCAGATCTTTAGGAATGAAAAAGACCCGAACAGTGGTGACGTCTGCCCTGGTCTGACCACCCTGTGCATTCTTCAGGACCTTTAACTTGGACCTTCCAATCATCTCTCTTGGTACGTTTATAAACATCTTTGGTGTGCCAGGCTGAAAATAATTCCTTATTTATACCACCTTCTGCCACCCCCCATGCAGATGCATATCCTAATTCCGAAGTTGTCTATGTCTGGACTAATGGCACCACTAAGTCAGTGGTGGTGGCAGAAGACGGCTCCAGGCTGAACCAGTATCACTTGATGGGGCAGACGGTGGGCACGGAGAACATCAGCACCAGCACAGGTGAGAGCAAGTGCACGCAGAATGCCACACCCAGGAGAGCTCGGAGCTCCTGTGGTAGGCACATTGGTGAGGAGGATGCCCCCCAGGCTCACCTCAGTTCTTCGCAATCTGGGGCACGGCTGTCATTGTGCAGTGATGGCCATAGGAGCCCTCCAATTCAGTGCCAGTCCCTGCAGTGGCCCACAGAGGCACTACTGCAGTGACTGGCAGGATTAAGGGCCATGGGCGGTATAATCTCAGGTGTGTCTGCCTTGGTGTGAGCACGCCCCTGTGATTGCATGCTCTGCCTGGAGACACATGAACCTGCTTATATAACACAGCCCCTGCTTCAAGCACTGAGACACAGAAGCAGTAGTCTCTATGAGAAAGGGAAACAGCTTCCTGCAAGTACTCCTGTTTACCTGCTCCCTTACCTCCTATTCTGAACATTTCTAAGATTTCCCAGGGGTTGAATTTTGGAGAGCACAACCAAGCAGCATAGAAACAGCTGAGACCTCACCCAGAAGGAAGGGGCTCTCGCTCCCTCATGCATAGGACTGGGCTGAGGATCACAGGCCCAGTACAACCTCGCTTCACCTGACACAAAATGGGTGAGGTGTCCAAAAGAACAGAGTATGTTCTATTTCTGCACATGCAGGGTGTGTCCTCGGTTGACTCCTGGCCACAGGAGGCCCAGCCTTAGTAAGTCAGGAGGCCTGGCTGTTAGCAGAAGAGGAGACTCCGGGGCCTCAGAGAGTGTCCACAGCAGAGCAGGAAAGTGTAGCAGGGATGGAGCGGGCCCTGTCATGGGGAAGGTACCCTGGTCACCATCACTCCTTGTCAGCACTACCACATCTCGGAGCTGGCAGGAAGCTCATGGGCATTGAGTGCACGGCTTCTCTGTATTCAGGCTCCCAGCGCCTGCCCGCTGGCCTTGTTGCTGGGCATCCTGGGGAGAGAGGAGAGACCCTGGCAGGACCGGGAGGGCGGTAGCTTAATTTTATGGAAACAAGTGAAAAGGCAGCATGGCAGATGTGTGGAGTAAAGAATTACCATGCTAATGGAAGATGGCACAGTCTGGAATTGTTTCATATGGTTATTTAAAAATGTATAAGTGGGGTTTCTGCCTCTATTTGCTTTCTAAAAAGAGGTCTCTTTTAAAAACATTATCTGATATGGTTACTTTCAACACAAAAATAAAACAAATGCAGAGGGGGGTGAAGGGAAGGGCAAAATGGGTGAAGGCAAGTGGAAGATATGGATTTGTTATTAAGGAAGGAGTAGGGGCGCCTGGGTGGCTCAGTTGGTTAAGCGACTGCCTTTGGCTTATCGGAGACCTGGGATCGAGTCCCGCATCGGGCTCCCTGCTCGGCGGGAAGTCTGATTCTCCCCCTCTCACTCCCCCTGCTTGTGCTGTGTTTCTCTCTGTCAAATAAATGAATAAAATCTTTAAAAAAAAAAAAAAAGGAAGGAGTAAATCGGAATAAGAGGCACAGCATAGGAGTATAATCAATGATGTTGTAATAGGGATGTCCTGGGACAGATGGTAGCTACATTTGTGGCGGATACAGCATAATGCATAAACTTACTGAATTGCTATGTTGTTCATCCAGAACTAGTGGTGCATTGTTTGTCAACTATACTCAAATTAAAACAAAACAAAGCAGAATGAAAAGAATAACCATAAAAGCAGTATAAGTAAGAGAGTAATTATCAGACCCTACTGCAGAGAAATAGAATGGCATTTCTCCTCTTCTCAGATGTTAAGGAGAGGCAAAATCGGATCATTATAAAGAACCAGTCCTTGCTATTAAATATGTCTCATCCTCCTTCTCTTTGTTGCTGCTGCTTTCTGCTGCGACGGAGCCCGTCAGCCGCTCCCCTTTGCTCTGACCTCCCTTGGAACTATGGGAACAGCGTGGCCTGCTCCTGCTGGCGCATCACAGGCACTGCTAAGAATTTTGGTCTCCTTTTCTGTATGGGGGCAGATTTTTCAGCATGTGATCTTAATGGTTCCCTGTGCCTCTGACATCTGGCGCGTTGTGAGAAAAGGCACATAAGGACACATCCACAGCTGGTGATGCGGAGCTCTGGGCTCTGATTTCAAAAGCAAGCATCGGAGTTGTGTTTTCTTGCTCAGATATCCCAGTGCTCCACATTGGTCTCCAGCAGACCACCCCCTAAACAGACTGCCCCCACTGGGTCTGCTTGAGGGGAGGCCTCACGGCCTTTCTCCCCATTTCTCAGTTCCACCCAGCCATACCATTAATTCAGCAAAAGGACTCTTGTCCTCAGATTAGCTTAACTCTGACTCTGCTTCTAAAGCAGTCTTCCCATCTCCCCAGATAGCAGTCCCAGACAGAGAGGAATGGTACAGAACAGGAAATACTCCATAATATTGTAATCATGTTACATGGTGACCAATGGTGGCCAACCTTATCATGGTGAACACTGAGTAATGTACAGAATTGTTGAATCAATATGTTGTACACCTGAAACTTATATAACATTGTACGTTAACATACTTGAATTAAAAAAAAAAAGTCTAGCACTAGAGACTCCCCAGCTGACAGCCATCCCCACGCCCTCCGACCACAGCCCATCTCAGTCCTTACCAGTTCACCATCAAGGTAGCATCATTCTCAGGGATGAACGGAAGGTCCCCGCTGGCCTCCCACACTGCCAGACAGATCCAGAGAAGGCACTGGGGCATCGCCAAGGAAATGCCCCGATTTCCCGGGTAGGCGGCGGGAGAGGGGGCTGCCTGGACCTCCTCCAGCTGCTGTGCTCCCGCTCCACCTGGGTCTGGCAGGGAGCACAGAGCAGGGTGGTGGTCAACACTAGCTCCTTCCAGACTCCCCTGGCTGAGAAATAGGGAGAAAAATTCTCCACCTGCAACAGGGCTCTGTGATGTCCTGAGTTATATCTGGAGAGGCTAAATGCTGAAATCCCGATGGCGGCAGCAGCAAGAGGGTGGGCAGAGAGTGGCACAGATTGTGGCCAGGGATTAGGAAAACACACAAATCTGATTTTCTCCAGGAAAAACATCTACCAGCAAAGGCTTTTCAGAGGCTGCGGCTCAGAAGACTTATTTATGAAGTGAGAGTTAAGAAATCCCTATGTCCTCTGTTCTCTCATTCACTCCAGCAATACAAACTCAGAGTTTTCCAGGGGGAAGGTGTAGAGAAGGACCACCTCAGGAATGATAGGCAGGACTGGAGGACAGGTGGTTGTCCTGCATTAATTTGCTTATTTGCAGGGGAATACACAATCATGACGGCTCATTTCCATCTGAAGAGGAAGATCGGGTACTTTGTCATCCAGACCTACCTTCCCTGCATAATGACCGTGATCTTGTCACAGGTGTCCTTTTGGCTGAACAGAGAATCAGTTCCTGCCAGGACAGTGTTTGGTGAGTATCCCCAAGCCAGGCCTGCACTGATGTCTTGGGACTGCTTCCAACTATCCCCAAACAACAACATCCTCTAAACTCCTAGTGCCTACTCTGTGTTCTGTGACCTGGAAAACAAACAGACCAGTTAAGTTAAGAATTAGTGTTAAGTAGGGCACATATCGCATGGAGCTTTGGGTGTTATACACAAACAATGAATCATGGTATGCTACGTCAAAAACTAGTGCTGTACTGTATGGTGACTAACATAACATAATAAAAAAAATTCGATGTTAAAAATTAGGGTTTAGGATGGCTCTGTAACAAGGGTTTAGGAAAGAAGGCATGAGCTATTTGATCATTGTTTCCATTTTGAAAAGCCTTTGCTGGTAACCTATTTTTTTTTAAGGTTTGAAACCGCCAGCAATCTGTTTTATGTGAGATTTTGCTACAGTATATTCACACTTCTTCCAAAGTACTACTTTGTATGTTACCAGGCAGTTTTCTTTGAAGCATGAGTGCCACTTTAGAATGAACTCCCAAGGACATTCAATCCATCATATGTTATATGGTAATAATAGATAACATCTGTATATCATATATGCCATCATATTTATGGGGTATATGATATGAATATGTGGACATTTTAATATATACATAATGCATATATATTATTCATGATATGCACAAATACTATATAGATATATACATACATATGATAAGAATCTAGAATGACATCATTTGACATCGCTAAGACATACATTAGGTTTAGCAAGATCTAGTTCAGGGGGGACCTCAGCGACCAGATGTAGTTGAGCATTTAACTTTTACCTTGAAGCTTTGCCTCCTCATATTGAGTAGCAATACTAAAGGTAGTTTTGCAGGTTAGTTGTGGTAATGGATGCTGACATATTTCTAAACTGTAAGGTACACTTCATGCCTCAGCTCTTACTATTACAAGGAAGGAAATCATGGCCTGCATTTTGTGTTACCACTCTCGTAGGCTGTAAGGAGCCTAAGAGCCCAGAGAGTTTCTAAGTGAAGGCCCAGGAATATTCCTGTCAAACTATTTATCTACATGGCCAGCTACACTTGCTTCACGAATGTTCCAGGGGCCATGGAGGTTGGTTCGTGGCCAGGCAGTGCCTCCCCAGCTCTTTAGGGGAATATTAGTAGGTGAGCAGGGAAAAAAAAAAAATAGTTTGGAGAATACTGCATATTAGTCTGTTTCTTCTGGGAGATTCCCAAAGCACATTGGGATGTTCAAGGACCCAAGAAGTTGCAAGAAGCTTGTTTCAAGGTCATGCACAGAACACTGTTCCCAGCACAGTGATTAAGTGGATTTCTAAGAAAAATCAAAGATGCATACTGATTCCTCAGTACACATTAATTCCACCCATGGTACCATGCTCAGTGAGTACATGTAAATACCTTTGAAAGATGCCATTGGATCAGAGCTTAGCCGCTGTGACCACCATTGGCAAAACATACTTGGTGTTCTACTGATTTCCTCAGGCTCTATAACAAGGTACCATGCCCTGAGTGGCTTAAACCATGGAAATTAATTGTCTCAGTTCTGGAGGCTGCAAGCCCCAAATTAAGAGGTCAACAAAGCTGGTTCCTTCTGAGGGCTGTGAGGGAAGTGTCTGCTTCAGGCCTCTCTCCTAGCTGCTATTTCCTTGGCTTGTGACAGGTAATTCCCCATGTTCATGCACTGGGTGCTTCTCTGTGGCATTTCAGTCATACTGGATCAGGGCTTGCCCCAACAGTCTTCTTTTAACTTGATTGCTTCCATAAAGGCTGTATCTGCAAGTAAGATTACATTCTGAAATTCTGGGGTTTAGGACTTCAGCATACGAATTTGGGGGGAACACAGGCCATAACACTGCACCCACACCCATGCACATGGCTTCACCCCTGTGCAGACAGAACTGTGGTAAAGAGGAAGGCACAGAGCATGTGGAAGCTGTGTGGCCTGGAAAGGGTCCTGCAGACCTGGGTCCAAATATGGGGTCTCATTCGCCAGATAGTGAAATGGGGTGTATTACTAAGTATTTTTAAATCTTTAAACTTGTTGCCTGTGAATTGGGATAATGACACCCATCCAGAAAGTGGCTCAGATCCATCTCGTACTGAGACGATAGTAGATAGATGGCTCATCATCTGCCAATCCTGAAGGTCCCCCTCCAACAATCTGGCCTTGCTGCATGGTCATTGCAGAGTTTCCACAGAAGCCAAGGCAGACGGCCTCAGGCACCTCACACGAGTGCTTTGAGGGGACACTGATCCGTCTCGGATAGAGTGAAGTGCTGAGGTCCAGATTCACACCCGGGCCTTCTCCTGGATTTGGCTCCACAGTTCCTGGAAGTCAACAAGTTGGGTTAATCCATCTAAAAGCAAGTCTGTCTCTAGTTTGCTTTGAGCCCAGTACTCACAGGATGCATGGAAAATTTTACTGAAACACCTCACTAGACACTGTGTGAATGTCATTACCTGTTCTCTACTGGGTATTGCCCGATTTTCACAGAGGAATATGACCTATTCAACACATCATTGTTGGACACAAGCTATCTCCTGGGCTTGGTTTGGGACAATGGAGGCACAAAGTATGTGAATATGTCAGACCAGGCCCTCCTCAGTTTATATTCTAGAGGAAGGAGCCAATTAATAAGATAAATCAAAAAACCAATATTAAAAATACTATGTGTGTGCTAATTATTAGGAAAACAGGAGGGGGGCAGTTCTGTCTGGGGATAAAAGTGACCAAGTCCTTTCCTGTCTTCATCTGTCACACTCAGGGATGTTCTGTGGGGTCTGGGTGCCAATACTGATACCTGTTTCCATTCTCCCTGCCTGACCCCTGCCCTAACAACCACAGGAGTGACCACAGTGCTGACCATGACGACCCTCAGCATCAGTGCTCGGAATTCTCTGCCCAAAGTGGCGTACGCAACAGCCATGGACTGGTTCATAGCTGTGTGCTATGCCTTCGTGTTCTCTGCGCTGATCGAGTTTGCTACCGTCAACTATTTCACAAAGAGAGGCTGGGCGTGGGATGGGAAAAAGGCCTCAGAAGCAGCCAAGGTCAAGGTAAAATTTCCCCCTTCAATTTCCCCTTTCCTCCAGAGAAAATATGCCTGATATAAAATAGCAAATATAAGAGGTGTTTCTCCTCCCTGTCTCCCACCCTCCCCCAGTGGAAAAATGGCCTCTTCCCTTATGTTCAAGATCCCCATCAAGTCTCATTGCAACAGGTCCTGTTTCAACTTCATTTTGAATCATCAGCTTCAATCAAGCAAAAGGCTTCATGCCACATGAATGGCTTGGGCTTACATAGATTTAGGCCTATTATTTTTCCTGAAGTACCTCCTGTCCAGTGGTTACTCATCCAGTTTTGAATTATACATCTTCTGTTCACTCTTTTGTCACCTCAAAGCAGTAGATCTTCTTCAGGGTGGCTTTAAGGACATGAGGAGAGCATGCATCCTACTAGAAACCCCAAAAAATACCCAGTTCCACTGAGGAGATGATTTCGTTCACTTAACGCACAGTAATTGTGGAAAGCATTACTCTGTTCAAAGCATTAAGTGTTTAGAAAGTGATTGGTACGTAAACTAAGGAATAGTTGAAGGAAACACATTACACAGAATTCCAAGCTAAACCATGTCCTTGGGAAGATGAGACTATCATATATGGAAGATAAAATAAAACAGCACATGCTAAAGTGCTAATTATACCGTGCATTAAACAAATAAACAAAGCCTTTCCTCTGAGACAAGAGCAGGCCAAAGTTAACAGGATAGACTTGAAGTAAAAATTCATCCTTGAAAATCAAAAATCTGTCCATGAGAACTCAGCATGAAGGGAGTCCTGGAAGGTATTATAGGAGACTGGTATTGTGTGGCCTGACCTCCCAACCAGGACCATAGACCAGGAATGGCAACCCACGACATTCTTTTTTTTTTTTTTTTTTTAAGATTTTATTTCTTTATTAGACACAGAGAGAGGTCACAAGTAGGCAGAGAGGCAGGCAGAGAGAGAAGAGGAAGCAGGCTCCCTGAGTAGAGAGCCCGATACCGACCTTGATCCCAGGACCCTGAGATCATGACCTGAGCTGAAGGCAGAGGCTTTAACCCACTGAGCCACCCAGGTGACCCCAGGACACTCATTTTACTGAGAATATGCAGCTGTGTCTCACTAATATCCTCATGCTTGCTTTTTTGCATTTAATACAACTATTTCCTCCCTCCTTCTCAGGAGTCCCCTCCCATGCCAGAGTTTCAGTCATGGAAAACCCATTTCTAAGTCCAGCATCCCTGGTTGGAGGAAGGCCATGTTAGATCCATGCTGGGCCCTCTCAAGGGAGAAGGGACAGAAGGGAAGGCCTTGACAAGTAGCAACCTCAGTATGGGTGTTCTGGGGGTTGGGGGCAAGTGCAGGAATAGGAGTGAGCTGACCACAGAGGATGATTGGTGGTGACCTGAGAAAACATTTGTAGAGGCAGACTGGGGATTCTTGACCAAAGCATCTGGACTTGATGAAGACAAAAGGAGCCATGGAGGAGGTTTGTGGGGGGAGGAACATGAATGGAATTGGGAGAGAGGACTTCCCAACACTCAGTACTGTTACCAGAAGTTAAATGATTGCTAAGGGCTGGGTCTTGGTGACTACATTCAGTGGACTAGAGAGCCAAGTCTGAGTAGGAAAGCAGATGGGAGTCTATCTTGGGCTCATATCTATGAGTCCAAGAGAAAGAGATGGATAGAGAGCCCCAAAATTTCATGTAGGCTCATCATCCTTGTCAGCCACCACTTTAACACTTGGCTCCACTGTTGTTTCTACTTGCCGTGGATCTAGATCTGAAGAGAGAGAGAGAGATGATGCAAACATCAATTACCTAGTCCTAGATTAGCACTGACCTTTTAGAATAAGCAGCACACTTCAGTGTCTTGTGCAATTTCAAGACTACATGTTGTTCTCTAGAAGGATATGGGGCTAGGGATCCTACCCCTTAGGCCTGAGAGGCGCTGTGCAGTTGAAGCATTGGGGCATCTGAAGGCATTCAGGCAGGCAAGTCTCAGTGTTAGACCTGGGTAGTACACATGAGTTAATAAACATGGTATTAGTCTATTTGCATAAACTGACTTTTACTTAGAAGTAGGGAGCTTGAAAAATAGACTAGGTTCACCATTGTCACATTTTGGGATTTCCAGAGGCAAACGCCAGCCAAGAGTGGGGGTGTAAGGTAGTTTTTAAGGGTGAACACCAGTGAAAGAATAGCCTTATTTAGAGCAGCGTTCAGTAGAGGAAGAAGTTAAAGTCAACCCTGAAGGAGTTGGAGCTGGAGGATGTCTCCCAGCCACTCTGCCTGCAGTTGGACAGCAAGTCATCCTGGAAAGGGGACCAGGGCACATCTCTGGGAATACTGCAGTCATTGGGACTGTGCTGAATCCTGGGCTGCTGCTCATCTCCCCAAGTAAAGCATGCATTACCAGGACAGATTAGTGTCTTCTAAAGTGTCTGTTCTTAGCCCCACCAAGAAGTGAGAGGCATTCAAGGTAGTAAATTCATAGTCATTTCTTCTGGCAGACCGGTGTGGGTACATCCATGATCATTGGTATATGGATGAGCTGTAGTATTTCTGAAGGGTGGCCCAGAGGGCCCCTTCTCTGGCCCAGGACTGTTGTAGCCAACCTCACCATGTCCCCAGGGAGTCACCATGCTCTTTGTATCTGCTTCCACATTTACTCTACCTTTCTTTTCACTTGCTTCCATTTGCTCCTTGCTCCATATGTTTCCTTTCTACTTGTTATTGTTTCCATAGTTTCAATGGTTGATATATTTCTTTTAATTTACTCTCCTGGTTTTCTCAATTAAATTTTACTTAAAGGCGCTGTCTTAATGGGACAGAATCTTTGCAATGTTTTATTATGTACATTTGAAAACTGACAACAATGTTTAAAGAATCTTACAATGAACATCTCTCTGTTACGAACATTTTACTATGCATGTGTCACTACTGTCTATTTGTCCGTCTTCTATCTATGCATTCATTCATCCTCAATCCATCCTACATTCTTATCCATTCCAAAGTAAATTTTAAAGGACAGTACATTTCCCAGTAAATATATTTAGAAGCATGTAAATTTATGCATGTCATTAACTAGAGTTCAGTATTTGTTTACAGTTTAAAGAAAAATTTGCATAGTGTAAAATACACAGATATTAAGGATACATTTGCTGCCTTTTGATGAACATGTTCACACCTGTGTAACGCAAATCCCTTTTAAGATCACTAGCCCTCCAGAAAGTTCACCATGCCACTTCCCAATCACCAGAGGCCTTCCCAGTCTCCACCTCAACAAAGACAGCTACTGTTCTGATTTTTTTTCTGCCACAAATTATTTTGCCTGTTCTCGAATTTCTTAGTCAAGACTGGCCACATGGGGTTGTAGGCTTAGAAGTTTGTGGAGAACTGCCCTCCCCAGAGCTAAGCTGATGTTTCTTTATCTTTCTTTTGAGAGATCAACCTTTAGAATCTTCAAAAATGCGCTGACAGTTGCCTGCAAATGCCATGCCCTTACGATCTTATTATATTTTGCAGAAAAAGGAGCGGGAACTCATATTAAATAAGTCAACAAACGCCTATACTACTGGGAAGATGACCCATCCCCCCAACATCCCAAAGGAACAGACCCCAGCAGGGACCTCAAATGCATCTTCAGCCTCAGTAAAGCCTTCTGAGGAGAAGACATCTGAAAACAAAAAGACTTATAATAGCATCAGCAAGATTGACAAAATGTCCCGGATTGTATTCCCGGTCTTGTTTGGCACTTTCAACTTAGTTTACTGGGCAACATATTTGAATAGGGAACCGGTGATTAAAGGGGCTGCTTCTCCAAAATAATCCACCACACTCCCCAACACCAAGAGAGCCATACTTCCAGCAGAATGGTACCAAGCAGAGGTTAAGCTCAGAGGGATTTTCCATAATTGGGCACTGTCTTTCAGGAAATTTTTGCATGTTTAATAATATGTACAAATAATATTGCCTTGATGTTTCTATATATAACGTCAGATGTTTCAAAGATGTCACATTGATAATTAAAGCAAACAACTTTCTAGAAAAACAGGAGACAATGGCTCTGACACTCAGATACTCAGTATCTTACCTGATAGTTTACAAACAAGATAAGTATATTTTTAACCGTTCCAAGTGTTACCTAACAACGTTTTTTATACTTCAGATGTCATTTCATACAAATTTTCCCAGCAAATAAATATTTTAGGAAATGCTCCATGATTATTACTTGACCAACTCTCTTGCAAGAAACAAAGATCACAAAGAGCACATTTTTCATTAAAAAGGAAACTGGGCATTTATGTCCAAAACTAATTGCCTTTGATAATTCTTACTGTTCTGAAATTAGAAAGTACTGCATGATCTTACATTAAGACATAGATTAGGCAAATATTTATGCAGATAAATTTAATAACAGAAATATATGGTATATAAGATTCACAGATAAATTACTTCCCCAAGGAAAAATTTAACTGCTTTAAAAAAAAAAGTTTTGGGTTTTTTTTTGGAAAAGAAACATTTTTCTCACCCCTACCCACCTCCCTACCCAACTGAATACTGATCAGAGAAAGAAAAGGAAGTGTTAAGACAGAAAGTGATGTGATGACAGTCTTGGCATTTGGCCCATGCTTTTACGGGCTGAAACACTGACCACCTCTCGCTGCAGCCAGCGTGTAGTGCTTCAGTGGTGAGAAATTGTAATTGAGTTATTTTCCATTTTATCTCCTTGTACTTCATGATTGACTTACTGCTCTGTTAGCTTTTGTATATGAACCTTAAATGTTCATTAAAAAATAAAAAAATGAACCATTCCTGTGGATAAGTGTCATTATTTGAAAAGAAAAACATATTTTGGTGGGCTCATGTGCTAAAAATGCCATAAAGAAAACTAATCATGAAATTGCTTGGGGAAAAAAAAAAAAACACAACAAAACCTCTTGGTGGTTCATGTCTGTTTCAATCTAATTCTCTAGAGTAGGGTAGTAAAGAGAAAGCAATTTCAAAAATGGTAAATGAGTAAAACCAGAAGTTCATTGCCATCACACATGGGTCTCTACCTGATAGACGCATACCTAAAGGTGTTGCATCGTGGGTGCCAGCAATGGGCAAGGTAATTGCCTAGTCCTCGCTCTTTATGAACAGTGATGAGAAGTACTGCGTTTGGACCATCTACTTTCTGTTGAAGGAAGTATCTGGGAGTAACAGGTATAAAATAAAGACTTCCTGCCTCCTCTTTGACTCAGCTGGAATTATAAAAGGGGAGTTAGGATGGTTAGCAGACAGTATCAAAATTAGGCCTGCCTAAATTGACTCCATAATAATACACAGTTCTTTAATACCAATTTACTTCACAGTGTTTGGTAGACACAGCTGTGGAAATGCCCCTAACATCCACTCATTGAGAACTCCAAGTATTTTATCTTGAAAAGGCTTTTGATGGGATTCAGCTACCATATTTAGAGTAGTATGAGAGATCATTTTGTTCTTTAAAAAGATAGGTGCCCATTTTTCATTATCTCTACCTGGTTTCAGGATATCACACATAGAAAGGTAAAGGTCAACAAAAAGGTGCTCTTAAATCTTCAAGCAAGAAACATTTCTTGATTACAGATGGTGCTGTATTTGGAGAATTAATACGTGTGCCTTTCCTTATGCCACAGCATAAAATCTGCCATAACAAAAGGCAAACCTACCTCAGTATGAAGCTTCTGTTTTGATTGTTTAGTTATAGTCTGTCTATATAGCCTTCACAGTTTAGTACTGCATTGTAGTTTGGAGAAAAATATACTATAGTTTAGGTCTAGATGGCTATGTATACAGGCACCTTAAACGTCTAATGCAAAGTGATGTCTTCCACATCAAGTTGTAATCATTTTCTTGATAAGTTCTAGCCTTTGTTACAGAGAATCCTTGGAGTTCTGCTGGGTGAGTTCCAGTTTGAAGATATGCTTATTGCATTGACATGCTGCTCAGTCTTAAAAATGATTAATATTTAGTGAAAAAGATCGCATTAGTTTTCTGCTCTCTGATTTTGTATGGTAGATATTTCAGTGTTTGTTATTTTTAATGAGGTCATAATAAAGAATCACCCTGGGAAGAATGATAACAAGGCAAGAAATAAAAATTTTTGGAAATAATTATAAATTACAGTGCCCTACTTTTAGAATGAGGGTATGTATTTAAATGTATCTCTTTTGATATTACCATAAATAGAATATTCTAATAAGTCAGCAATCAGTATTACTTCTGTATTTCTTGGGAATCTATGGATCTGTCTAGGGCAGGCTAAAGTTGGCCTAAATGCTTGTATAAATAATTAGTTTCAAATTCTTCTACAGTAACCATCAAAGTTAAAATGGTATAGCAAATACTATCCCACCTCATTGAAGGTTGACAAAGAGGTTGTAAATCTTTTAACCTATTTGTATGTGAATGCCTTAGAAATAGTGTTCTATGTCTCCTATGGAACAAGCTATGGGAAATAGGTATAGTAAATGAGAAATCTGTTTTATAAATAAACATATTAAAACCCAAAGAGGTTAATCCATTAGCTCAAGTCATATCACATGTTAGAAGAAAATGCAAGGCCTAGATTTTAGTTCTCAGAGTTCCTAAGTCTGGGTTCACAACACCATGTGATTACTTCCAGGTGGAAGTTGATTTAGAACAAAAATGTAACCTAAAATGAAAATCTTGCTTTGTGCTCTGGTTGAATGATTGTCTATTAAGAACACCTTAGAGGATATTTTTGGTTTATTTTTATTTTTGTTTTGTTTGTTTCTGTCACTAAAAGCATGACTTTTTTCTTTTTGCATGTCAGTACTGCATTTAATTTATTACACATTCATATGTAATAAAATTATAAAAAGATACAAGAGGAAAACAATTGATGTGTAACAGTGCATATGTGGGGGGCAGAAGGTGAGGAATGGAATGGGATAGAACTTACAGAAGTTAAGAAGAAGTTAAGTGCATCTGTAACATTTTATTTTTTAAAAGTTGAGGGGCACCTGGGTGGCTCAGTGGTGGGTCAGACCCTTGGATTTCAGGTAGGGTCTGATCTCAGGGTTATAGGATTGAGCCTCATGTCAGGCTCCATGCTCAGCCCCTTAGGATTCTCGTGCTCTCTCTTTCTCTCTCCCTCTTCCCCCGCCCCTCTCATGCTTGCTCGCTCCCTCTCTCTCATTTTTTTTTTTAATTTAAGGGGCGCCTGGGTGGCTCAGTCATTAAGCATCTGCCTTCAGTTCAGGTCATGATCCCGGGGGCCTGGATAAAACCCTGCATGAGGGTCCCTGCTCAGCAGGAAGCCTGCTTCTCCCTCTCTCACTCCCATTGCTTGTGTTACCTCTCTAGCTGTGTTTCTCTCTGTCAAAATCTTTTAAAAATTTTTAAATTCATTAGTTAGCATACATTGTATTATCAGTTTCAGAGGTACAAGTCTGCGGTTCATCAGTCTTATATAATATTCAGTGCTCATTACAACACATATTCTCCCCAATGTCCATCACCTCCCTTTACTCCCCCTCCCCCTAGCAACCCTCCGTTTGTTTCCTATGATTAAGAGTCTCTTCTTGTTTTTCTCCCCCTCTGATTCCACCTTGTTTCATTTTTTCCTCTCTTCCTTTATGATTCTCTATTTTGTTTCTTAAATTCCAAATACTAGTGAGATCATATAAGTGTCTTTCTCTGATTGACTTCTTTCACTTAGCATTATACCCTCTAGTTCCATCCACTTCATTGCAAATGGCAAGGTTTCATTTTTTGATGGCTAAGTAGCATTCCATTGTGTACATATGCCACATTTTTATCCATTCATCTGTCTATGGACATCTGGGCTCTTTCCACAGTTTGGCTATTGTGGACACTGTTGCTATAAACGTTGGGGGTACAGGTGCCCCTTTGGATCACTAGAATTGTATCTTTGAAGTAAATACCCAGTAGATGAAAGCATGCCCTTTAAGTCTGTACCTTTTTCATATAAAAATTCTGTGCTTCTGCGATCTTAGAAACTCCTTTTGATAGAATGGACCTGTCAGTGCAGCACTTTATCTCACCTCCCCCATTTAAAAGACAAAGAAACAGCAAGTGGGGGAATTGGTTGACAAAGTGGTAAGGAAGGAAGAGGCAGGGAGCAAATGGATGGAGGGAGAAGGGAAGAGAGAAAGAAGCCCTGATTGACTGTAGCCAAATATCTTTATGTGATTGCTCCTTCTAGAGTAGTGATGCAAATGATTATGGTTACTGCATTGGGCGGGGTCTAGCTCAAGGAGAAAACATAACTATGATGACATCAAGTCTTTAATCAACATTAGCTTCCATTGTAAGAACGGGCTTCAAATCAAAAAGAACTATTTTTTGAAAATTGGAAATGCCATAGTTCTCTCAGTGAAAACAGTGTTTTAAATATTTAAAAATTAGTGTTAATGTCTTTTTTACAATTCTAGCACATCTGGGACAATCAATGTCATGAGCAAACATGCTAAGAATTTGAATATGAATAACTCTGATCATTGCAATTACTTGCCAGGTTTGCAGTGATATAAGGTAATGCTTTTGAAGTGTTCAAAAGGTTCATTTCATCAAAGATTTGCATGATTATCTGTTTGTCACTGCCATTTTCAATAGACTGTCTCAATCCCAAACTCAGATGCCCTGTATCTTCTCTTGAAATGATCCTGGGTTCTTTATGAAAACCTGTAATTAAAAAATATTTACTGCTTAGAATTTCTCTACTATAAGAGTCTGAAGAAATGAATTTCCTTAGCTTTTTTAGTTCAAAATGAAAGACAAACAAAGCCAAAGATCAGATATTATATTTGATCATGTATAATCTTAGAAAGCAAATTTTGAAATGAGTTGTAATTGACACAATACTAATTTAAGTCCAATTTATTCAACATCCTTCATATTTCTACCACTACCTCTCTAGCATCCAACACTCTTCCAGGGCAGTGATAGGTGTTCAGTGAATGTGAACAGCTAGGAGAAATGAATACTGGAAAGTGGATGGACTGGATGTCATGAAACCTCTTTGGGTAGGGGTGGTTTTATCCCACTCAAGGACAACATTTTCATAAAAATGCATAAAATAAAAATTTCAGGATTTTCATAAACATCCATATTTTCACATAACAACAATACTGGAAACACAACTCCACATGGCAACAACTGGCTTGATCTGGCTAACCCTTTAAGTAGACTGACTATAAAATTTATTATCTAAGGGTGAAGAAATGGTAGAGTGAATACTTCAGTAAATTATCTCCTACCAAAAAATGACAACACTGGCAAGATTATCAAAAGCAATTATTCCAGAACTCTGGAAATTCAACCAAAGGGCTACAACAAATTAAAACTACTTATTAAAGAAAAACTATTGAACCTAATTTGGAAAGAGAAGTCTATGCATTTTAATTTAGGGTTACTCCCATCTCCCTACCAATTCTTTAGAAAAATAATGTGAAGACCAGAAGCCTTGCTGCCACCAGAAAGAGAGAATGTGATTAGGAACTCCACAAAAAAACCCCTGTCCCTTGGGCTGTGCCACTCTTTAACCTGACTTGGAGTTTCATGGAAAAAGTTTATTCCCAGGGTGTAGTTGATAGCAGTAGGAACCAGTCAGGGAAGGTCCATATCAGGGCTTCATAAAGTTGTGATATCAGCTGGACATGGAGGAGCCCAGAAAAAAATTTAAAAGGAAGATCAGTCTAGGAAATTACATGTCCTCCGGGGGGCTAGGAAAACCTCTGACATATTCCTGGGGTATCTGGAATGCTGTTTGCATATTCAGGGTTTTATGAACAGTAAGGAAATTGCAGAGAGAGCTATGCTGATGCAGGAATGACACCTAAGAAGCCAGAACTAAAAGTTAACCAAGAATAAAAACAAACAGAGACTTCATGGGATATAAGCACTACTGAACTGGTCCTGGAAAGTCACTAAACAAAAGACAAATCTAATTCCCAATAACAACAACAAAACAAAAAAAAAGTACAATAACAATAAACAGTGGGGACACGGGAAGGATGACCAGATTTCAGTTACTAAAATACACATCTAGTATGTCCAGTTTTCAACAACTATTAGGAGATATGTAAAGAAACAGGGATGTACAGCCTGTATACAGGAAACAAAACAATCCAAAGAAACTGACCCTAAGCGTGCTTGGATGTTTGACTTAGCAGGTGGACTTTAAGTGAGATTTTATAAATATGCTCAAAGAAAAGGAAACTATATAGAAAAATGGGACAATAATATTTCACCAAATAGGTAATAGCAATACAGAGAGAAATCATTTTTATAAAGAATCAAGTACATTCTATAGTTAAAAAAAGATAATAACTGAAATAAAAAATTCACTAAAGGGTCTCAATATCAGATTTGAAAAGGCAGAAGAAAGAACTAGCAAACTTGAAGACAGTTTAATGGGATTATTGCCCGAGGGAACACAAAGAAAAATAATGAAGACAATAAAGAGAGCTTAAGGTACCTATGGAACACCATCAAATTGACCAACAGGTTCATAATGGGAATTCTAGAAGAGGAAAACAATAAAGATATCTGAAGAAATAATGGTCAAATTTCTTAAAATTGATTAAAAACATTAATCTACACATCAAAGAGAGTCAACCAACTCTAATTATAGTAAACATAAAGAGATCTATGCCTGAACACATTCTAATCAAGCTGTTGAAGGCCAAAGACATAGGAAGAATCTCAAAATTAACAAAAAAAGAGACTTCTCATGTACAAAGTTTCCTCCATAAGCTTAATGGCTAACTACTCATCAGAGACCATGGAGGCCATAAGACAGGGCTAAAAGGAATTTAAATGGTGTAGTAGAAAGTATCTCACACAAAAGAAGTCAAAAACAAGTAACATTGGGACAAGTGATATTAAAAAACAAAGAGCAAAACAGAAGATGCAAATCTAACCATATCAATAATTACACTAAAGGAAATGTATTTAGTATTCTAATCAAAAGGGAGAGACTGTCAATTGGATTTTTTTTTAAAGATCCAACTATATGCTATCAATGAGAGATAGGCTTTTAGATTCAAAAGCACAAATAGGTTGAAAGTAAAGGATGAAAGAGATATACCAAAGTTATTTTTTCTGATATTGGTAAAACCACTGGAATGATTATAACAATATCAGAAAAAATAACTTTAATACAAAAAATATTACTATAGTCAAGATGGGACATTTATAATGATAAAAGTCAATTCATCAGACATATGCAAAAATTGAAAACAGATATGTACTTATAACAACAGAGACCCAAAATACATGAAGTAAAAAATGACAGAATTGCGAAAGGAGAAATAGACAGTTCAATAAGAATAGTTGAAAATGTCAATACTCCACTCTCAATAATTGATAGAACAACTAGTCAGAACATCAACAAGGATGAAGAAGACAAAAGCAGCCCTATCAGCTGACTAGATTTGACTGCCATCTATAGAACCCTTCACCCAACAACAGCAGAAGATACACATGTTCTTTCCAAGTACATAGCCACCTCTCCACAATTCTCCTTTCACCGTTCTCCGGAGAATGGTGGCTGTGCGCTTGAAAAGAACATGTGTATCTTCTGCTGTTGCTGAAATCATAAAAGTTTATTCTCAAAACACAGTGGAATTAAATTAAATATTTATTGATCAAACCAGGACACTTTTAAGAGGGGCTCAACACTGATAATTACACCAGGAAAACAGACATAAATGAAAACTAACTTGAGCAAATCAAGGCATGCACTCATTCTACCTTTAGCAGGGATTCAACTATACTGTTCCCATAGTTTCCTCTCTGTCTCCTTCAGGCATCTCCAGTGTGAAATCTACCTCACCCTATAGACTTTTCAATTTGTAATACATCTTCTAGACCAGTTTGAATTGGGGTATTTCAGGGGCCATGCCCTTTATTTATTTAATTTTTTAAAAGATTTTATTTATTTAACAGAGAGAAACACAGCCAGAGAGGGAACACAAGCAGGGGGAGTGAGAGAGGGAGAAGCAGGCTTCCCGCAGAGCAGGGAGCCCGATGTGGGACTTGATCCCGGGTCTCCGGGATCATGACCTAAGCCGAAGGCAGTCGCTTAACCAACTGAGCCACCCAGGCGCCCCTTAAATGAATTAATTTTAAATTCGGTATGCCTATTTAAAATAACTTTTAAAGACAAATTTAGTTAGAATTTTTTAGTTTTATATTAAATCCACATGACAAAGGTGGGCTTTGGGAAATTCTATAGAGAAGTTTGACTTTGTCCCTTTGTTGCATTTGGCTTCAGACCCAGTCTTGGCCTTGGAAATACTAAGCAATGGTTAATTCCCCACATCGGGCTCCCTCCTCGTGTTCCCTCTCTGGCTGTGTTTCTCTCTGTCAAATAAATAAAATCTTTAAAAAAAAAATAAGAGAGGGGAAAAGAGATATTTTCCACTTTTCTCATCTATCATTTTGCTTACAGAGATAAACTAATGGAACCTGATTATATGGAGGGGATTTTGTTAGCAGAAATATTCTAGCCTATGTGTTTGAGCATAAAAGGGACATACAAAATGTAAATGTTTGGTCAAAACCACTATTCTGAATTCCTGACCATTGTTTTGTGATCCTTTTAATTTGCTACTAGAACTAACAGTGTACCTCCAGATGATTTTAATGTTTTTGTATTTGTCAATAGTAAATCAGAGAAGCAAATCAGCTGGATATATAGGGATATAAATAATATAGATATATAATTGCTTATACAATGTAGGGGTTGACTAAGCAAATTCAAAGTCTATACAGCAGACCACCAGGATGGGTGATTGGAAACTTTAATTACATCTGCAAGTTCCCTTCATAACAGCACCTAGATTAGTGCTTGATTGAGTAATTGGACACAGTAACCTAACCAAGTTCACATATCAAAATGCCACCACACTCTATTCCTTGTCAACTTAGTACCCTCAAACTGTATCTAATATCTCCTTAAACTGTATTCATTCAATCTCCTAATAAAGATAATAACAAAGTTATATCTCTGCATAACATGATATAACTAACTTATCCACAACCAAAAACACACCAACGTTTTCCCCAGATGAGTACACAAGGTCTTTGGGTGCTATTCATTCATCCTGATATCTTATATCTTAAATAATGAGATAGAAAATTAACTACTAGCAACACATTTTATATTAGATGAGGGGATAGTAAGGAAAAAAACCCAAAAATATTTGTATATACATACAAAAATATTCACACCAAAATAAAGAAGAAATATTTATAACTATTTGTCTTATTTCTGAAATCAGCCTCATGGTTGGAGCTGGTATTTACAAATATCTTCTTCCACAAATCATTTCATATTTGTTTTACTCTCAGCAAGCATTTCACCTGATGGGGTTAACCAGGTCCATTCCTGAAAGGTGTCTGTTATTAGCAGTCCTGGGCTGTTGAAATTTTCCATTGGCTTTAATCACAGGATATGAGAGTACTAAATGATGCCTGAAGATATCTCTTATATTCCAGACATACTTTTTCTTACCTCTGTTGTGGGGCAGTAGTCCAATTTCCCCTAGGTAATCAAGGTCAGTCAATCCAGCCAGCAGTGACTCTTTTTTGGCCCATTGATTCAGAAGCAGGAGGAACCCAAAATGGCTGGTTGCCAGTCTCACCTTTTAGTTTTCAATGGAATCAGTTCTATGTCTCTTGGTGGAAGCATTCCTGCTTTTGGATCTGAGACCTCTAAGCCAGCAGAGTCTAAGGTCAAGGGGCTAGGAACCAAAATTTTGCTAGGTATTGCCAATTGTCATAGCTGAGTCTTTAAGGGGTAATGTTCTTAGTTCTTTTTGGCTGCTATAATAAATTACCAGCTGAAACAACAAACACTTATTTCCCGTAGTGCAGATGATGAGAAGTCCAAGATCAAGGTGCTGGCAGTGCCTGCTGAGAGCCTACTTAACTGGTTTTCAAATGGCTGTCTTTGCACTGTATCCTCATTATAGAGGAGAGCAGAGAGAAAGAACACAAGCCCTGTTGATCTCTTCTAAGGACACTAATTCCATTATGAAGGCTCCACTCGCATGATCTAATAATTTCTCCAATGCCCTCCTAATATCATCACAGTGGGCTTAATATTTCAACATCTGAATTTTAGATGAATACATTTGGTATATACTACTATTCCACCATTCTATTAAGAAAGCTTCTGGAAGATAATGAGGAACATAGTAAGACCAATGACTTTCATGAATGTGGGCCCATTGTCATACTTTATTTGTTGTGAATGAATTTCTTGATCAGAAGCAACACGGTCTGAAATACCATGGTTATGGAAAAGAAATTCTGTTAAGCCCATGGAAAGTGCTTCTGGCAGAAGCATTATGGGCAAAGAGGGCAACTTTATATCTAGAGTAAGTATCTTTTCCAAAAACAACAAAACAATGCCCCTTTTACAATGGAAGCAGTCCAAAGTAATCAACCCACCACCAGGTAACACCATGGAAACGGATCACCATGGGAACTGATGCCATATTGAAGACTCAGTGTAGCTCTCTGCTCCTGGAAGATTGGGGTCTTAGCAGTGGCTGTAGCCATGTTGGCCTATTTTAGTGAAAGCCCATATTGCTGAGTCTGTGCACAACCTCTGTTTTTGCCACCATGGCCTCTGTTCATTAACCTGTTGGTCAAAGACATAGGTGGCTAACAAAAGAGGTTGTGTAGTATCCCAAACATGGGTTATACTGCTTACTTACTTATTAAAAGTTATCGCTGCTGAGGTTATCTCTTGATGAGAATTCTCATGGGATATATATGTCTTCCTTCTGTGCACATATGAAAAGTTATTTCCATATACTTCTTCACCAGACCACCTTGTTGCCAATATTCCAACTGTAATTCCCTCCAAGTCTCTAGTTTTCCAGACACATTATTGGCCACAGCCCATGAAATAGAACAGACTCAAATGTCCGGATATCCTTCTTTCCAGGTAAAATGGTCATGGACATTTAAGTCTCTTCCTTTTTTTCAATGGGAAAGGTGATCAAGATTTCTGTGGAACAAATATGACATAAGGTTAAATAATTGGAATACCAAGTGTGGAAGTGAGAATGAGTGGGTATAGCTCTAAAAAGGCAACATGAGAGATCCCAGTAGTAAGGGACATATTCTATATATTGATTGTATTAATGCCAATACCTTGGCTATAATATTCTACCATTGTGCCAGAGTTGTTACCTGTGGAAGGAATTTATTAAAGGATACATGAGATTTCTCTGTATTATTTTTTATAAGTTCATATGAATCTGCAATTTCATAGAAAAAAAAGCTTAATTAGTTAAAATTGTCATGCTTTTCCAAATTAATAAAAATGCAGAGGGGAAAAGAAAGACAAAATGAATGTTAAATTGATACCTCTTTTCTCCTCTCTTTTGAGAAACCAGAAGATAATGAGAGTCAAGAGAAAATAATGTTCAAATTGAATTCTATACCCAAGACAAGTATATTTTTAAGAAAGAAAATACAGTGGAGACATATTAAGGTTAATAAAATCAGAGATTTAATTCCAAATGATTCTCACTAAATGAAATTCTAGGAGATGGAAAAAGATCCTAGAAGTAAGTTCTGATAAGAAGAAAGAAATGTGAGCTGAGGGTACCTGGGTGGCTCAGTTGGTTAAGCGACTGCCACCTCAGGTCATGATCCTGGAGACCTGGGATCGAGCCCCGCATCGGGCTCCCTGCTCAGCGGGAAGCCTGCTTCTCCCTCTCTCGCTCCCCCTGCTTGTGTTCCCTCTCTGGCTGTGTTTTTCTCTGTAAAATAAATAAATAAAATCTTAAAAAAAAAATGTGAGCAAAAACGTTGTGTATTGTGTTGATAAATCTAAATTCACACTGAAGACACCAAACAATGTAAACATTGCTTAATGTGTGGGAAGAAAATAAAAGATAAAAATAAAGTCCTGGACTATTATAGGATGTGATATAGCAGGAAGAGGATGCCTGGTTGGAGTTAGGGCATTCAATGTATTCATATTATTTTTGATGAAGTAAAAAATGAATTACTTTTAATCTTGGTAAGTCTGAGGAACCTTCATTAAAACAATGGATAATAAGTATTTAATATGTTTCATTTTGGACCCAAAATGCAAAGGGAGGGAATGAGGGTAGAAGAATAGTATACAAAAGTTAAATACTGTGATAAAGCACAAAGAATGAAACTGAAAAATGAGAGGAGGAAGGAGAGAGAAAGGCGAAGATAGAATTCACTTTCTTGACTGTTGTAGAGGTAATAGGCAAAAGAGAAGGGCATTCAAAGCAGCCAAAGTGGAGAGTAAAATGTATTCCAAAATGAAATCCAAAAAGAACAAATAAGACGTACCGCATAGAGAAAGTTGAGACCTTACCAAAGTGAGTCTTATCATAAAGATGAAGGGCTTACCTCTTCTGTCAAAAGTAAACTATTTTTAAGCAAGCTTATAAAGCATAACCCAATTTTATGTTCTATAGAAGAAATGCCAAGAAAACCCCAAATACCCAGTGACCCAAAAAGGCGAAATATAAAGGTAAGAGCAAAAATATACAAGGTAAATGAAAATTAGAAGAAAGCAGGTTTTAAATCCTGGCATCAGGTAAGGTAGCATTCAGGAATAAAGTAACTGAACATGACAAGCCACAACTACAAACAAAGTTATAACAGATTATCTAGAAATACACTGAAGTATACAACAATCACCCATATAAAGCAAAACTACACAAGATGAAAGAAGACAGAGATATAAATACGTAAATATTAGAAACTATAACACACCACAATTAGGGCAAAGTAAAGCAAAAGAACAAAAAATAAGTAAAGATAAAAAAAAACAGTAGAATGAAGTAGGTCTTATGGATATATATTGAATATTACACACTCATAATTAAGAATATACTTCTCAAATAGACATGGAACAGTGGCAAAATTAATCAGCTATTAGGTTATTCACACATATTAAAAAATACCTGTATATTTTTAAAGTAGAAATTTCATGAAAGTAGAAATTTGATCATAAGTAATAAAACTAGAAATTAAAGACAAAATTCAGAAAACTATTTTCCAACCGGAAATTTAAAAATTCTTCCATTGAATAGTATAAGAATGAAAGAGAGACATAAAACCTACCAAAATTACAGAAAAAGTAACTTTAATTCCACATAAAAGCCTATGTGATACCTTTAAGACATATCAGAAGAAAATTCATATTCTTAAACACTCATATTCAATTAAAATAAAAAAGAATGGAATTCACACTCAAAAACCTAGAAGTAAAACAATCAAATAGATTAAAAGAAAGCACAAGATAAATATAATAAAGATAAAACCAGAAATTAATGATGTAGAGCACATAAAACAGTAGATCTAACTAATGAACCAAAACTCTGGTGGGAAAATGAAATGCACAGTCCATTTAGAGATAAAAGGGAATCACACACAAAATAAGAATGTCAAAACAAAAAGAATACTGAGCATACTTTATTCAAAAACACGGAAACATGGGTGTTATGGATGATTTCTTAAAAGAAATACAGTTTGCTGAAATTAAGCTCATCAAAAATAGACAGCTTTAGCTTAAGGAGACTATTTTCATTGGAGAACAGAAAATAACTTTTTCAAGAAATGTTTTGACAGGGGAGGGAGGAAGATGGCAAAGGAATAGGGGACCCTAATTTCATCTGGTCCCTTGAATTCAGCTAGATAACTATCAAATCATTCTGAACACCTGTGCCTCAGCTGGAGATCTAAGAAAAAAAATGCTGCAATTCTACAAATAGAAAAGTGACCACTTTTTGCAAGGTAGGAGGTGTGCAGAAATGAATCTGAGGCAAAATATTAGAAGATAAAGTGCAGGAGGAGGGTGCCTCCATAAGCCTGCTACCAGAAAGTGATAGAACCTCAGAGTGCAAAATCGAAACTTTTAGGAGACCGTTCCAGTGAGGGTCATCCCTGCCCAAAAGGTACTGAGATGGCAAAATGAGGAATAATCCGAGGAGGGACAGTGTGGTCTCAGGATCCCAGGGGTCACAAAAACAACAGGGGTGTCTGAGTGTGGCAGAGTTCCCAAGCATTGGAGGGGGGAACACAGCTCACCAGAAAATTGCTAGAACTCATAAAGGAATTCAGCAAAGTGGCAGGTTATCAAATCAGTGCACAGAAATAAGTTGCATTTCTATGCAGTAATAATGTGACTGAAGAAAGAGAAATTAAGGAATTGATCCCATTTATAATTGCACCAAAAAGCACAAGGTACCTAGGAATAAAACTAACCAAAGAAGCAAAGTATCTGTACTCTGAAACACTCATATAAAACACTCATAAAAGAAACTGAGGAAGACAGAAAGAAATGGAAAAATGTTTCATGCTTCTGGATAGGAAGAACAAGTGTTGTTAAAATGCCTATGTTACCTAGAGCAATTAACACATTCAGTGCTATCACTTTCAAAATATCAGCAACATTTTTCACCGAGCTGGAACAAATAATCCTAAAATTGTATGGAACCAGGAAAGACCCTGAATAGCCAAGGTAATGTTGAAAGAGAAAACCAAGCTGGTGGCATCATAATTCTGGACTTCAAGCTACATTACAAAGCTGTAATCATCAACACAGTATGGAACTGACACAAAAGCAGACACATAGATCAATGGAACAGAATAGAGAGCACAGAAATGGACCCTCAACTCTATGGTTGACTAATCTTTAGAAAGCAAGAAAGAATATCCAGTGGGGAAAAGAAAACAATTTCTTCAACAAATAGTGTTGGGAAAATTGGACAGCCACATGAAGTAGAATGAAACTGGACTGTTTTCTTACACTATACATGAAAATAAACTCAAAATCAACGGAAGACCTAAATGTGAGGCAGGAATCCATCAAAATCCTAGAGAAGAACACAGGTAACAACCTCTGTGACCTTGGTCCCAACAACTTCTTGCTAGACAGATCTCCAAAGGCAAAGGAAACAGAGGCAAAAATGGACTTTTGGGACTTCACCAAGATAAAAAGCTTTTGCACAGTGCCAAGGAAACAGTTGACAAAACCAAAAGAGCACTGGCAGTATGTGAGAAGATATTTACAAATGTCTTATCAGATAATGGGTTTGTGTCCAAAATGCATTAAGAAATTCTCAAACTCAATACCCAAACAACAAATAATTCAATCAAGAAATGGTCAGAAGACACAAACAGATATTTCTCCAAAGAAAGCAAACAAATAGCCAACAGAGAAATAAAAAATGTTCTACATCACTTGGCATTAGGGAAATAAAAATAAAAACCACAATGAGATATCACCTCACACTGGTCAGAATGGCTAAAATTAACAAGTCAGGAAACAACAGATTCTGGCAAGGATGTGGAGAAAGGGGAACCTTCTTACACTGTTGTTGGAAATGCAAGCTGGTACAGTCACTCTGGAAAACAGTATGGAGGCTCATCAAAACGTTGAAAATAGAGCTACCTTGCAATTGCACTACTAAGCATCTACCCCAAAGATACAAATGTAGTGATCCAAAGGGGCACCTGCACCCCAGCATTTATAGCAACAATGTCCACAATAGCTGAATTATGGAAAGAACCCAGATGTCCACTGACAGATGAATGGATAAAGAAGATGTGGTGTAGATATATATACACAATGGAAGACTACTCAGCCACCAAAAAAATGAATTCTTTCCATTTGAAATGATGTGGGTATTAAGCTAAGTGAAATAAGTCAATCAGAGAAAGGCAACTTATAATATGATCTCACTTATATGAGAATTTAAGAAACAAAACATGAGGCTGGGGCGCCTGGGTGGCTCAGTTGGTTAAGGGACTGCCTTTGGCTCAGGTCATGATCCTGGAGACCCGGCATCGAGCCCCGCATCAGACTCCCTGCTCGGTGGGAAGCCTGCTTCTCCCTCTCTCACTCCCCCTGCTTGTGCTTCCTCTCTGGCTGTGTTTCTCTCTGTCAAATAAATAAAATCTTTAAAAAAAAAAAAAGAAAGAAACAAAACATGAGGAAGGGAGGGAAAAATAAAACAAGATGAAAGCAGAGAGGGAGAGAAACCGTAAGTGACTCTTAATCATAGAAAACAAACTGAGAGTTGCTGGAGAGGGAGGGGGATGGGATAACTGGCTGATGGACATCGAGGAGGGCAGGAGATGTAATGAGCTCTGGGTATAAGACTGATGAATCACTAAACTCTCTATCTGAAACTAAGAATACACTGTATGCTAATTAATTGAATTTAAATTAAAAATAAATAAATAAATATGCCTTGTTATTACCTAGGACAACTCAATATCATAAAGTTGTCAATTATCCCTAAGTTAATTTATCCTTTTAATAGAACTCCAGTAAAAGTGAAGAATGTTTTATTTTTTCTGCAGCTGTACAAGTTGAGAATAAAGTTAATTTGGAAAAATATGTGAAAGTACATGAAAATACTGTACAAGAAGACTAAGAGCTATTGCTAACCCAAACAGATGTTAAAACATAGTACAGGGGCACCTGGGTGGCTCAGTCATTGAGCGGCTGCCTTCGGCTTGGGGCATGACCCTGGAGTTCTGGGATCAAGCCCTGCCATTGGGTTCCCTGCTCGTCAGGAAGCCTGCTTCTCAGCTTCTCAGTCTCTTACTCCCCCTGCCTTGTTCCCTCTCTAGCTGTGTTTCTCTCTGTTAAATAAAGAATAAATAAAATCTTAAAAAAAACAACAGCAAAAAAAACACAAATATTGTGGGCACCTGGGTGGCTCCATGGTTAAGCCTCTGCCTTCAGTTCAGGTCATGATCCCAGAGACCTGGGATCGAGCCCCACATCAGGCTGCCTGCACAGCGGGAAGCCTGCTTCTCCCTTTCGTACTCCCGCTGCTTGTGTTCCTTCTCTGGCTGTGTTTCTGTAAAAAAAAAAAAAAGAAAGAAAGAAAGAAAGAAAAATCTTAAAAAAAATAGTGAAATAGCCATTGGAATTGAATAAATAATCAAAGTCAGATCCAGGTACATATAGAAATTTAGTATATAATAATGGTGATATTTCAAATCAATGGGGCAAACTTGAACTTTTGAATAAATAAAGGGAGATCTAGATACATTACATTCATGCCTCATGCAGTACACAAGAATATACTCCAAAGAGACCAGAGATATAAACATAAAAAGTGCAAGCACATAGGTACCAGAGTAAATAATTGGTGAATTATTTTACAACTTAGATGTAGGAAAAGTTTTCCAACTGTATCCAAATCAAGGTGCAGTAAGATATTGATCAATTTGACCACAAAAATATTTTTAAAATTTGATGATAAGAAAAATTTAAGCAAGTCAAATGAAAAATGACAAGTGGGAAGGAATTATTTGTAATGCATACTATAGAAAATAGCTATAATATATAAAAATATCAATTCTTAAAGTATAAGGATAAGATGAGGGACTCTTAAAGAAAAATGTTCAAAGAGCATGGGAAGACAATTTGCTAAAATATAAATTTTATATTTTACATATAAAAATAAATATAAACATATATAAATATATGAAAAAGAAGGAAGTGGACACACCTCCAACAGAATGAAAATAAACATGACCAAGGATATATAATCTAGCATTATATGTGATTGCAAAAGATTGGAAATTACTAAAATTCCCCAACAAAGTAGAATGATTTAAAAATGGTAGTATTTACTCACAGAGTACCTACATAAAATGAATAAGAATGGAATTAACTGGTATAGAGAGGTTTCTAAGATACTTTATTAAAGCAGTTAAAGAAATATGCAAAAAATTTTACCTAGCATGCAGTATAAAAAAACAAAGGAAGAGAATGAGAAAACAGTTATTCAACTATTTATTCTTATAAAGAAAAATAAAGAAGAGAAACATAAAGCAGAAATTCATGAACTAGGTTATATACAAGAAGGGTATGTGTTGTGAAGGGCAAATAGAAAGAATGGGGTGGAATGACACTTTTATGGGTATTCCTTACTCTTTTTTGTATAGTTTTGACTTTTGGAATCATATTAATAATATTTTACATATTAGAAAATAGATTTAAATTTACCATGAAGGGAAAAATCCCTAAAGTTGAGTACAAATGGAAACAAATGAAGTCTGCTCCAGTTCAAATTAATAGCATACCCTTAATGGGGAAAAAACAAAAACAAAAACAAAAACAAAAAACTTACACCAAACAACTTTTGAACACAGTATTTTGATTATACTCTTGAATTCTTTTTTTTTTATTTTTTATTTTTTATTGTTACTAAATTTTTTTTT
>PITA01018372.1:0-40543 GCA_004023965.1 Spilogale gracilis
AAAAAAAAAAAAAAGCCATCTGTGTTGATTTACCTACATTGAACAGATTATCAAACCCTGATCCTTCCTCCAAAACTCCTAAGGACATCAGATTCAGCACACGGTAGAGTAAGAGATTCACTCAGTTTAACATGAAATCTGATATGGATCTCTAAGAGAGACTGGGCCTAAGGGATTTATTTTCCAGTAAAGGAAATTCTCAAAATCCCACATGAGTTTTTATATGGCCTATCGTAAACTCCCTCCTTACTTTACTAATTCCTTTCCAGGTAGTTTCCACGTACTGAGTATCACATACCTGTCTTGAATTGTAAATGTGCTGACTTAACAAAAGGTCAATCATTTAATCTTCCTGGCTACCTTATGAGCTGGGTTTTCTTATTGCCTCCAGTTTATAACTGAAGAAATAGGCACAGAGAAGTTCATTTAGCCAAATCATGCAGCCACCAGAATTGCTATTCAGTCCATTGGCTTGTTTTGTGTTATTCTTCACACTAAATCATGCAAAAATAGGTGCTTATGTCGATCTAGAAGGCACAGCCTCAAGAATCCAGTACACAGCTAAGAAAAGAGAAGAAAGAAAAAAACACAATACATGAGCTTTCCAGGATCCTGAAAAACCAGAGGTGGACTGATTGGCTGAGACTGAAAGGAGACCCCAGGATGGAGATGTGGCCCTGTTGCTTCTGAGGTCGGCTCAAGAATCAGCGGAGTCCTAAATGCCATAAACAGTTCCTATTCGTGGCACAGTTTATTTACAGCAAGATTCTCCTGGGTAACAATATGGATCCCACATATTACAGAATCAGGAGCCACAAGCAATATATTTGGCCCATGGCAGAGACCTCCAAACTTGGCAGGAAAAAAGCAGCAAGAGCTTAGGGTACTAGGGTCAGCTCCACTGGACCAACTCTTAAACTGAGCGGTCACTTGGCTTCTGATGACATTTCATGCCCTTAAGAATCTATCCTTACAATGGTGACTAACAGCCCACCAGAGACACTTAATAAGGGTTAAAAGAGGAGCAAACACCTTGGCCCTCAGCTAGAGCCTGTCTACTCTAATTTGACCTAAGGCTGACACACATTAGCAAGAGAAGAAACAAGCCAGATGCAAGCCAACTCCCAGCAAAAGGGATCCCTTCTCCTTTATGTTTGTCATTTTGGTTTCCAAAGATCTCTCCATACTCGATTAAAAAAAAAACCCAGGTACTCTTAAAACATCTTATTACATAATAGTGCATAACAGGAAATTCATAAATCTTGCTCAGTATTATCTAAATTATAAAGCATGAAGGTATATAATCCATTCTATAGAAATGTGATAACATTTCTTACAACATTTTGCTTTTCTGTTTTTTGTGATAGAGAAAAGTGATAGATGCTCGAAGTGATAGACAGAGAGATAGATAATTGACAGATAGGGCAAGCTTACATGCAAATAGCAAGACCATAATGTACAGCACAGAAAACCTCTTCTTTTTTCAATATCAATTTCAGAAACTATTCCTAAATTTCAATGGCTGTGTCATATGCAGGGTCTGTCCTGCACTGTATTAGACACCAGTAGTCACATGTGGCTGCTTTATGTTAAATTCCATTAAAATTTCAGTTTTTCAGTTGTACTAGCCATATCTCAAGTGCTCAGTGTCCACATGTGGCTAGTGGCTGCCATATTAGACAGGGCAGATATAGAAAGGACATTGCCATCATCACAGAGAGTTCTACTGGACATCAGTGGTATAGCCTTTATGCATTTATCATGGCAAAAGAGCTAAGAAGCCAAACAAGAGCAGAGGAGTGCCTGGGTACTTGGGACAGCAGGAAGCCTCTTCTACCTGTAGGGCAGCAGGGACCTCAGGAAGAAGTGGTGTTTCCAGAGCCCAAGGGCCAGGGTGATCTGCCAGAAGCCAAACACAAGAGAATACCTATCTGCCAGATGCCAGAGCCATGAAGAGAACACAACTATTGCTGAAAGTGCTGCTCGAAGCATGGAAAGGAGAGAGAAATCAACTTAGTTTCTCCCCTCCTGCCTTCCCATCTCCTACCAGTACCTCCCACTGGCCCAACCCCACAGGAAGGTGGCAGGCACCGGAGCCTGGGAAAGATAGCCTGCCTGTAAGGAGAGAAGGAAAGTGTGCAACCGGCAGGGCACCAGGAGATGAGACAGAGTCTGGTCCCTTGGGAGAACCGCAAGCACAGTGTGGGAAGCAAAGGCCTCATAGATGAATACAGGGCATTACGCAGAGGAGAGACCATGAAAGCCCTAGGAGAGGGCCCCAAGAAGTTTGCACTTTATCCAGAAGGCTCTGAACAGGTGCATCTTAGAAAAAGAGCATCGTGATCAGATTTGTGTTTTAGGAGGATCAGGCTAGAACCATGACTCTCAAAGTGTGGCCTGGACCAGCAGCCCCTCCCTCATCTGGAAATGTGTCAGAAATGCACATACTTGGGCCCCATCCCAGGCCCAGGGAGTCAGAAGCTCCGGGGGTGGGGCCCAGCAGCATGCGTATGAATGGGTCCCCCAGTGGACTCTGATTCTTACTACTGGAGTGTGAGGGTCCCCAGGCCAGCATGGAGATGGAAAGACTAGGTGGAAATCTAAGTGGAAGGTGGAGGAGGCTCTCTTGAAGCCTTGGGACACAGAAGGGGTGCTTGGAGAATCACGAAAGGGGGAGGCCTGCAGGGCTGGTGATGAGGCAGGTGTGACCACAGGGAGGGAGGGATCCATGTGGAACAAGTAGAGGAGACAACCGCCCATGTGATGAGGGACACCAGACAGAAAGCTCTCGGACCCAAATACGTGTAATCGCTGAACAGCTTCTGACCACTCAGGGCTTGGCTCTAGGTGCTATGCCAGGGAGAGGCAGGGAGGCATGGCCTCCACAATCCAGCTCACAGCTGACACTGATCTCCCCAGCTGGGCACAGATGCTGGTACTCCCACCACCAGATGAAAACATCTGCCTTCGTTAAAATGCAGATGTGCTCTGCAGGGACACCCACAAGTCCTGTGAGCACCAGCATCAGAAGAGGCAAACAGCCCACAACCTTGGGAACTCCATCAGAGCACCAGCACTGTGCCTCTCTCCTTTTTTCCCCAAACGATGAGCACAAGATTTAGAGCAGTGCTGAGCAACTGAAACGTAATGTGAGCCACATTGTGCAATTTTAAATTTCCTACAAACTTCATTAGAAAAAGTAAAAAGAGGGGCACCTGAGTGGCTCAGTCGTTAAGCATCTGCCTTCGGCTCAGGTCAGGATCCTGGAGTCCCGGGATGGAGCTCCACAAGGGGCTCCCTGCTCAGCGGGAGGCCTACTTCTCCCTCTCTCAGTCCCCCTGCTTGTGTTCCCTCTCTGGCTGTGTTTCCCTCTGTCAAATAAATAAATAATATCTTTAAAAAAAAAAAAAGTAAAAAGAAACAGGGAAGAGCACCCGGGTGGCTCAGTCAGCAAAGTGTCTGCCTTTGGCTCAGGTCATGATCCCAGTGTCATGGGATCAGGTCCCGCATCCAGGCTCCCTGCTCAGCAGCGAGCCTGCTTCTCCCTCTCCCCTCTTCTCATGCTCTCTCTCTCTCTCAAATAAATAAGTAAAATCTAAAAAAAAATCTGGTCCTTTTCAAAATGGATCAAAATAAAAGTATTATTATCATTGATAAAATATATGTATTTTTTAGTCCTCGCTTTTCGTTTTTAGAAGACAGAGTTTATCTGAGAGCAGAGATAGAACATGGAGGTCAAGGGCAAAGCCTCAGGCTGGAGCTCAGGACTAGGACTCACCACCCAGCAAGCTCAGATGGGCCTGGGCAGGCTGAGAAAAAACACAAGAGGACAGGGCACACTAGGCTCCCCATGGAAAGAGTGAGGAAACCAATACCACAAAGCGAAACCCTGGGCTGGGTCAGTGAGGGCTGCTCTGCTGGGAACTCAGGCAGGGAGACACGCCACTCACTGTGCGTGGGAACTGGACCCCTGTGCCCTGCTCACAGGCAGTAGCTTCCCAGCCTCCTCTCTGCCTGGTCTTGGCCAATGTCTCATGTCTCCATTCCTCGGGGTAGACCCACACCTGTGGCTTTATTTGTATTACAGGGTACGCCTATATCCCATTGCACAGGCCTCAGGGCTCTACCCAATTAAAAAGAAGTTCCCAGCCCCTTGCAAGGCTTGGAACAATCTAGCTTCCCATCCTTTCAAGGAGGTATAGCCCAGCCACCACCACGAGTACGGCTGTGTGTTCCAATGCCACTAGGAGGTGAGCACAGCTGACCTCTCACCTCCTTGGTGTCTCTGCCCCTTCTCAGCACACAGACACCCACAGCGCCTCTGTGGAGACATCCACGAGGCACCTACTTTCTCCACGTCACCATATTACCTTGACGCTAGAAGTTCTAGGGGGGGAGGCTATGGAGTGGAGCGTCAGAGAACTAGAATCAACACCCCATTCTAGACCGTGTATGAACTATGGTGAGTTTGCCTGCCCCACCCCTTCCCTGGGACAGTAGATGGAACTCTGGCTTCCAGAATGGAGCTATTTCCCTGGGGAAGGGAGCAAAAGCCCGTGCCAAAAGAGCAGAAAAACAGTGTCCTCTGCACAAGTCTTCCTTCAGAAGGAACAGAGCAGGACATTTTGGTTGATCTGCATAATGTTCCTCCCATGGAGGTACAACTAACCAGTAGAAATCCAGGTATCTTTTAAGCCAAGATTAGGCAGAACTGAACATTGCTTTATTTTACTTTATAATCTTTCTTTCACTTGACTTCAATGACTCTGGGTCTTAACAAACCAAATCTGAAAAGGGTCAAAATAAATCTGAAAGAACTAGAGCTTCCTGCACATTTGCCTCTATTCCCCCCTACATGTTCAGCAAGGGCTTACAAGTATGTCCATTCAAAAGAAATTAAACGTGGCAGAATAAATAGGTCTAATAGTGAAGCACCAGTCACATTTTTTGTTTGTTTATTTGTTTTAAGTAGGCTCCATGTCCAGTGTGGGGCCCAGTGAGGGGCTTGAAATCACGACCCTGAGATCAAGACCTGCGTTTGATCAGGAATCTGATGCATAATTGACAGAGCCACCCAGGCATCCCAGACGTTTGTTTGATATAAAATATTTAACCATTATTTTCATCACATTCTCCCACCAAACCTCTGGATTGTGTAACCATCATCACCAACTTGTCTCTCTTCATTAAGCAGTTCTTAGGTGTTAGCAAAGCAGAGATCCTCCTCCAAACCTTGGCCCTGCCATGTTTTCCAGAGCAAAATTCCGAAGGACAAGGGAATGGCTACCTTGTCCTTGTCAGGATCAGATGTTGGTTTCATGCCTGGTGCTAAGTCAGGAACTAGAAATCAGATGGGCTTCCTGCTCTCCAGGAACTCACGGCTGAGCAGTAAAGTTGGATATATTCACACAACAATAAACTGGGATAATGGCTTTCATGGAGAGGAGTCCAAGGCAAAGAAACAGGACTGAAAAGCCACCGTGAAGAAGAGAGAAGGTGAGGCTTATTTTGTCTTAAAACTGTGAAATTCGAGGGAGGGATAAGGTGGCTGGGCGATGGACACTAGGGAGGGTATGTCCTAAGATGAGTGCTGTGAATTGTGTAAGACTGATGATTCACAGACCTGTATACTCTCGATGCAAATAATGCATTACACATTAATAAAAAAATAAATAAATAAAATAAAATAAAAATAATTAAAAAAAAAAAAAAGCCCCTGAAGTTCACGGGCTTGGGCAAAAGTGGAATATAAACCGTACCTTGCAGTCACAGAGCACATGCAGTAGTATGGAAGGAACCGGATCAGAACTGTCTTTTGGAAAAGTGTCTCTGGCAATGTTGCAGAAGCCTGGTTATGGGGAGAAATAGATTAAATGGAGAGACTCATTAGAACACCATTGTGATTAACTAAATAAGCAACAAGGGATCTGAACTAAGCTCTAGAAGTACAGAAGGAGACAAATAAAGGCTGTTTAGGAAAGGGAATCCCAAAGCAGTCAGTAACCCACTGAAGGTAAGGTGAGGAGAAGAGGAGCTCTCCCTGGGGACCTACTGTATTAGACACTGCCTTCATTTGGGTTACCCCAAATGAAGATCCTGAAGAGGAGGAGGCTTCTTGGGGAAGTGATAGCATAAAATCACATGGGAGAGGCTGGGGCAGGCGGAGAGATGGAATGAGGAAAGACTGTGCTATGCACAGGTTCAAGGCTCTGGGTACCCTCTCAGACATTATGTAGAATACAGCTCAGGATGGACCCAGCAGGTGAGCAAACCTAGGTTCACATCCACCAACTCTCCCTCCCTCAGTAGTTGGCAGTCAATCCTGAGAGTGCTTGGTTCCCCGGCACTAGTGCCCTGCCTCAAGCCAGGAGGAGCAAGCCCTCAGACAAAGGGTCAGAGGTGCTCAAGGCAAGAAGCCACTGGTGTTACAGAAACTGTCCACCACAGCTGCACGTGGCCTTTAAGATGGGTGGGAAAGGCAACGGTGGCACACACAGTTTGCTAGGTGACTAGAAGGTCGTAGACTCCAATTACTAGCAAGGCTATCATGTCAATGTCATCCCTTTACAGATTTTTAAGTGAGCTGTGTACATGCTGATTGGGCCACATTAGGTAATCCCTATAGTTTACTAGATGAGTTCTGTCTGGACATCTTGTGTGTAGTACAGCATTGTTCTACGGCTGCCGGGGCTCTGTGAAATATACCCAGAATGATGGGCTGATGACAACAGAAGCATCAAGACGGCAACCATAGTACCCTACATGACTATGGTTAGGAGAGTGGACGAGAGACTTGGTGCAGGATCTGAAACTGTCAGTAACATAAGAAGCGTCCAAATTATGACCTGATTCCGAGTAAATGTAAATGTCTCATGCCTAGAGGGAAGGAAGCCAAGTATTGTTTGATACTCATCTTCTGAGGCTTGGAACTGTCGGATTTGGTATCTAGATCAACCACACTCTGGTAATCTTCTGAGGACATTCTGATTTGGAGGGGGACATTCCTATGGATCTCAGTCTCTCCCCATACTGAGGAAGGTAGTTGCCAAGAGGCCTCAAGGGACTATCCCCAAAGAAATACATATGAATGTGAATAGAATTTGTAGCCCAAGAGAAAACTCCACACACTCTTAAACTTATCTTGGAAAAGATCAGACGTTTCCTACCCACAGATTGGAAGCAGCCTGAACCTAAAGTATTTAATTTCCATATGTAGAGCAGTAGTTGCCATTGGTATATAATACAAACCATCCCACGTAACTGCGATCCAGGCATATACTGATTACTGCTAAACTACCCAGAATTCGAGCTCAATTTCACAAGACAGAAATATGACTTTTTTTTTCTTTTGGTCATAAATGATCACCCAAGGAAGTAGCATGACAAAATGTTTCCTGATGCTTTCACAGGCATATGGCTGAAACTCAACCTCACACACATCTGTACAAAAACATACTGAGCAACCCACAAATAGCTGAGCTTTCTGGCAACATTAACACCCGACCATCAGCAAGCCTTCTGCCCCTAATTACTTGGGACATCTCCTGCTTTGCTTTTATAACATCCTGAGCTGTTTATCAAAGAGGTCATAACATGAGAAAGTATTCGTGCCATCTTTAATAAAGAAAAAAATCTGACTGGACAGGGAGAGAAGGAAAAACACTGTTGCAATAGACCAACAATCAAATTATGTCTATAATGGGCTTTAAATCTTTAGAAGAAAAGATCTACAGTTTAGCAGTACAAAGCAGTATTATTCCTGTTGTTATTAAAAACTGCCCTCTAATCCTTCACACATATGTAATACATGTCATCCAAGGATCTCAAAGTCCATTATAAATAAATAAGAGGCTACACTTCATAAAATCTGGCCAAGGCCACAAAAGAGATGGAACTCTCTGGTCATGAATAAGCCAACACTTTCAGAACAACTCACCAGCTAATTGTATAAAGTCTCTTGGTCTCACCAAAATTCGGGGAAATAACTAGTCCTTGATATACAAAAGGCACTCAATAACTGCTTCCAACTACAAAGAATAATAAAAGATCTACAGGACATTGCAAAGACTGGTTATTTCATGTTATTTTTTAAAATAAATCTATTTTCTATATAAATGTTACCAGAAAACATGTAAGCCCTTATAAACTCAGTGTTATCCAGAGGGCCTAGTAATCTCAGTACTGAAGCAGAGAAATACTAGTTAATTACCTCCCTGCTCCTGTAGTCTCATTACTATCTTCCCATATCTCTACAGAATTTCTCACTTGCTGACTTTAAGTCTGAGCCCCCGTGAAGAAGGGGAAAAACTATCCAAAGCTAAGGCAAGAAAACAGAAAGTTCACAATGTTTAAGAAGCATGAACACGGCAATTAGCTGATAAAGTTAGCCCCTTCATTCAGTGAGCAAATGTGCAACAAGAGTCACATATTTACCTAAGGAAGAAATAATATGTGCCAGCCTTGGGTTTGACTCTGGCTTAAGATATACAGAAGACAATAATACTGCAAAGGTATAGGGTAGGGAGATAAATGACACATTTAAAAAAGATTGATGCAATCCAGAGTAACTGTCATGAAACTTCAAGCACTCAAACAGAGTTTGTTCATTGATATTCTGGGCCAAATAATTCTTTGTTGCGAGGAGTTGTGCCTTGTAAAATGTTTAGCAGCATCCTTGGCTTCTGCCCAGTAGATGCCAACAGCATTTCCATTTACCCCACCCCAACTGCAACAACTGAAAGCTGTCTCCAAACTACAAGTGTCCACTGGAGGGCAAAACTGCTCCCAGTTGAGAACCACTGCTCTAGAGATCTCAAAAAAAATAAGTAACTTTTACTTATATACTGATCGACATTGACTGAACACTCGTGCTTAAAACTTAATTGTCCTTCAGCCAGGACATCTCCAGCTATAAAATACACGGCATCCAGATCAACCAGTGTCCAAGTACTACTTGGATAATGAGCCATCCTATTGCAATGAGGCATCTGCCTTCATTTTTGTATAATAAACTCAGGCTCCAAAAGCAGCATTTATGTTGAAAAAAAAACAAAACAGGACATTTACTAATATTGTAAGAAACTGCATATATGGTGACAGTAAATCTCCATGATGTCATGTGTCAAAGAATGACTCAGAGAGGGTGCCTGGGTGGCTCAGTGGGTTAAAGCCTCTGCCTTCAGCTCAGGTCATGATCTCAGGGTTCTGGGATCAAGGCCTGCATCAGGCTCTCTGCTTGGCAGGGAGCCTGCTTCCTCCTCTCTCTGCCTGCCTCTCTGCCTACTTGTGTGTGATCTCTCTCTCTCTCTCTCTGCCAAATAAATAAATAAAATCTTTAAAAGAAAGATTTCTTTCTTTAAAAGAAATCTCTCTTTCTTTAAAAAGAAAAAGAATGACTCAGAAACACGTAGTTAATTATCTGCATTCTAAATAATTCACTTGTATCTAAGTGAGATGAACATTAAACTGTTTTCAGTGAACAAAGGTAAAAATAAGATTAATTAAAAAGAAAAAAGGGCGCCTGGGTGGCTCAGTGGGTTAAAGCCTCTGCCTTCGGCTCAGGTCATGATCTCAGTGTCCTGGGATTGAGGCCCGCATCGGGCTCTCTGCTCAGCCAGGAGCCTGCTTCCTCCTCTCTCTCTGCCTGCCTCTCTGCCTTCTTGTGATCCCTCTCTCTCTCTGTGTCAAATAAATAAATAAAATCCTAAAAAAAAAAAAAAAACAAACTGGTGGAAAAGAAGGAAGAAGCAGAAACAGTGAGAACAGTATTATTTTGCATTTTGGAGATAAATTAATTAGCTGGCAGCTAGCAAAGAGGTCTGCTTGGACCATGTGCCCTGGAATAGGCCATCTAAGATCGCAAACAAAGCAATTTCAGCTGGTGACGGATTCTCCAAGACACCTTGAGGGTTTAGCCGTGGAGTATTTGTGAGAGGCTATCCCACGATCCATCTGCTGAACCCTTCATCGGCATCCCAGGGCAGTCAGGTGGGGTCTGTGCCATCTTTTTATTCAGGATAACATCAAGGGAAGACTAATTTTAATATAACAGCCTTTTCTGAGCTCTGTGACTGAAAAGAAACGAAATGCTACATAAAACAAGCTTCAAATTGCTCAGAGCTAGAAATCCTAGGACTGGAGAGTTCATTTCAGATATAGGATTTTCTGTTCTTTGAAGTGATGGCTGAGTACATACGAGACTTTCCACCTGCGCACCAAGTTGCAGAATCAGCAAAGGCTCTTTCCTCCTGCATTGGAGAAGACTCTAGTCACTGAAAGAGCCATTGAAAAACAGCAGGAAATAGCTCCTTCAAGTGCAACTATCTTGTTGATGTTTCTGGAAAGGCTACCCTTCCTTTCTTGCTTCACGCTGAATTGCATTAGCAAAGAAGCACCCCTCGTTTGGCAACCACATTATCCCCGAGGATGTCTCCTGGCGCAAAGTGCTCAGTGAGTCAACGGCAGACACTGCTGGAGGCTTTATTATTCTAGTTACCACTGGAGTACGTTCTCTGTTCCAGGCAGTGGTCTACACACTGTGCATGTTTTATTTCCTCTACTCCTCACTCCAACCTTAGATTATCATGAGCACTGTTACCATCCCCTTTTACTATGATCATCCCCTTGAAGTCAGGAAGGTTAGAGATTCCTACAGTTGCAAGGTCATGTAACTGTTTTTAACATTTCAGTAATTCCTTATTTTTCTTTGGAAATGACTTTCCTTTTCTTGACTAAAGGGTCTCTCTTCACCCATCCCACCCCGACCCCAAAGCCTTTAGTCATAACCTCCCCTTGAAAATGTGCTTCAGGGACTGGGTAGTTCAGTTGGTTAAGCGACAGCTTTCAGCTCAGATCATCATCCCAGAGTCCCAGGATCGAGTCCTGCATCGGGGTCCCAGGCTCCGCAGGGAGTCTGCTTCTCCCTCTGACCTTCTCCCCTCTCTCTCTCAAATAAACAAATAAAACCTTTTTAAAAAGTGTACTTCAAATTTTTTATTTCTCTGTTGAGTGGCAGAGTCCAGGATTAGAAGTAATTGATTCCATTCTTGAGTGTTCATCTGTTCTAAGCCATGGCTCTATTTCTGAGCATATTACTTGCCAGACACTGGAAGTCATTCAAAGATATGACTAAGATATGATTTTTGCCCTTTGAGAGCCTCACAAAAGGAAACTAAGAAATGCCCAACACAACAATGAGACATGAGCAATAGACTAAGGGAGCCAAGAGGAGAGAGTAATTAGCTCTGCCCGGGGCCATGAAGGAAATGGCACTTACACTGAGGTTTGGGGAGGAGTGGGAATCTGTGCAGGCAAAGAGGAGAAAGAGAACATATTCTGGTCAAAGGAAATAGTCTCCTACAAAAGTCCCACAAATTTCACTTCTACACTGTATGTCCGTTCACCTTTGTAATAAGTATTTTCACAGACAGCACATGCCAATATGTGCCGAGGATCCAAAAGTGAACGGAGAGGCAAGTTTGGGTCCTCAAGGACCTAATGTTCTAACAAGGGACAGTGCAGCAGCTGGCTTCCAAAGATGGCCATCAATTACCCCCCTCCTTTATATACATGCGGTCTCTCCTTCCTCCCATCAAAAGGTGGAGTGTATGTTCCCTACCTTGGAATTTGAGCTGAGCCTGTGACTGCTTAGGCCAACCAAATGTGGATTGAAGTAACAAATTTAGGCAAAAAAAGGCCTAGAAGATTCCACCTTCTCCCTTGTGGGGCCCTGAGCTGCTGTGTAAGGAGAATACACTTTCATTCTGGAAAGAGAGGCTACATGAAGGAGCACCAAGGCACCATATATTCAATTCCATACTACCCTCTGACTGCAGGTGCCTAAGAGAGCCTATTCTAATTACCCTACTACTGCATAACAGACCACTCCAAAACTTAGTGGCTTAAAATAGTGACATTTATTTTACTCATACCTCTTTATTTGGGCACAGGTTGGCTTTTCCACGTGATGCTTCATATGACACCCATTGAAGTAAACCTGACTGAAGGCTAGATGATTCACATCCAAGCTGGTTCAACTATGTGGCTGGTAAGTTGGTGTTGTCTATCGGCTGGAATCTCAGCCAAGATGGAGGCTCCATATGGCCTGGGCTTCTTCAGGGCATAATGGCTGTGTTTCCAGGGCAAGTGTCTTAAGAGAGAGCCATGGGAAGCTGTATTATCCTTCAACAAACTAGCCTCAAAGTCACACAGCATTTCTTCTGCTGTCCTCTATTAAGCAATTCACAACTTGGAATTTGAGCTGAGCATACCTAGCTTAAGAGGAAGGGACATAGACTTCACCATTTGATCAGAGTCTAGCAAGATTCTGTAATAGCATGTAAAATGGAGAATACGGTTATGAACATTTTTATCTACAGAGTTCAGGCACAGTCAACAGACTAGCCAAGCCCCAGTCAAGCCAGAGAATCATAAAATACAGTAACATACATGTTTGTTTTCAAGCCACTGAGATTTGGGGTGGGTTGTAAATAGACCACTGCATAGCTGAAACACATAAAAACACCCACATGCACATATGGGTAGGAAAGGTCAGAATCTGATTTATATACTTGAAAACATTTAACAGAGTAATGGGAAAGATGCAGATTCAGGTTGACTCTAGTCTGAACATCAAAGATGGCCTCTCATAATTTTTCTATGGTTTGAAACTTTTGCAATGAGAATGTATTAATGGACAATTCCAAACACAAGATTTTCTAAGCATGAGCAGATAGAATTAGGTTAACGTAAAAGGCAGAACTGAGAAAAACTTCCACCTAACATAGAATTGCAGAGGAACGTACATATGTAAAAATAACTTCTTCCCCCGAAAGCCCCATGGACTCTCAAAGCTCTGGAGTGGGAGGTTTGAGAGTCTAAAACAGGAGTGGGAACAGGTATTGGAGCAATCCTGCAGAAGCTTAAAAGGCCAGCCCAGGTACGTTGGTCAGGCCCTCAAGGAAGCTGCTTTCAAGGTCATTATATAAGGCAAAAACTGTCTGCGGTCATCACTGGCCTTGCAATACCTTCAATCGACACAAACACTGCAGATAGCCTGCCTCTTGATAAGGGCCAACGGATTCTCCTCCAGCACTGGAACAGATCATAATTTTTCACTTGAGCACAGGATAAAGTTTGTGATTTGCATTAACTATAAATACTGTACAGAAAATACCATATATCTTTTTTTAAAGATTTTATTTATTTCTTTGACAGAGAGAAACACAACTAGAGAGGGAACACAAGCAGGGGGAGTGAGAGAGGGAGAAGCAGGCTTCCCACTGAGCAGGGAGCCTGATGTCGAGCTCAATCCTGGGACTCCGGAATCATGACCTGAGCCGAAGGCAGATGCTTAATGACTGAGCCACCCAGGCGCCCCAGCATATATCTTTAAACGTTAGAATCACACTCAGCCTGATGATGTTCCAGCTGAGTGGCATATGGCGACTGAAGCCCACTGAAGGAAAGTAGAGTCACGAGTGAGTAGACTGGAAGGTTCATCACTGTAATACTTTGAACGCACCCTCTTCTCTCTTCCTCTCTTTTTGCCTATCTTTCTCTCTCCTCCCTCTCCTCCCCCTTTCTCCTGTCCTCCCTCCCTCATAATGCACATAAGTTCTATTTCTAGCTTAGAATGTTCTCCCAAATTCCAGACTCAGATCCAGCTGCCTCCCAGACCTCCCCGCTTGGGTGTCTACTGGCATTTCACACTTATCCCGATCTCATGAAGCTTACATTTCATTGGACAAGGCTGGCGAAACACAGGATAAACAAGAAAAATTCAAATATATCTGATAATAAAATGTGTTACGGAGAAGTAAAGCAGGGAAGGAAGATAGGAGGGGTGTGCATGTGTGTCTATGTGTGGCTGGGAATAGTGGTATAGATTTTGGATAAAGTGGCCAGGAAAGGCCTGCTGAGGATGTGACATTTGAGTAAAGAGCTGAATAGAGGTGTGGGGACTTCTGGGGGGAAAGCATTTCGGGCAGAAGGAGCAGCCAGTGCAAAGGCCCTGGGGTGGCCCTGGCATGTTTGCAGAACAATGTTGAGGCTAGTGGTTACAGAATGGAGTCACTGAGGGCAGAGCGGAAGGACGCAAGGTCAGAACTCAACAGCTACCCTCCTCCCTGCACTCTATCCCTGCTTCCAATTCTCAATCCAGCAGCTAGAGTGATTTTTAAAAAATATAAATGGATCAAGTCACTCCTTAGGCTCTAAACCCTCTAAGAGCTACCCTTCTCCCTCACAGTAAGAACCTATGACCTACACAGCTCGACAAGTAGCCCCCCAACCCCTCTGCCATCTGCTCTTCCTACCTCCCACACTCTGTTCCAGCCACATTGCCCTCCATGTTGCCTCCTGGATACGCAGACACACTCCCACGATACCTGAAAAACACCAATGTATGTATGTCCTGACTCCTGGTACAGAGCTGTTAGCTGTCACCTTGCCCTTGGGCAGTGACAGTAAATTTCTTCTCAACAAAGTGTGGGGACAAGGCTCTAGTACGGACATTAGTCCCAAAGGGATGACTCCATGACTCCATGACAAACATGAGCAGAAAAGCAAAGGGCCACAATGTAGAGAAAGTAAACCACATCCCAAGACAGGAGTGAAGCCAGCTCAGCTTGGGATTTCTTCGGTTCCCCAAGTCTGCTTGTCATACAGATGGGTCACAGATCCATGACATAATATATGTAGCACAGATACTAAAGAGAGTATCAAGTGATACTGTTTTATCAAGTGAAAAAGAAACTGCAAGTAGAGAAGTAGTAAATTGTACCCAGTCTCTGAATCTCTCATTAACCCACAGCGTAGGCAAGGCCTATATAAAGTATTCGCATGGCCAACACTCTCATAGACTGGACTTTGACCCCGTAATGTTCTTCATGTGTATAGGGTAAACACCTATAAGACTATGTTACATGGAATCTTCTGGCCAAGGAAAGGGCCTTGTTGGAAGAAACTGGGAGAGGTTATCTCGGGAGCTGAGTTCCTGCTGTCCACCTGTTGTGCTAACTCAGATATTCCAAGTCAACTCTTTGCTAGACTGTCAAAAGGAAATGAGACCCCCTGGTTCATCCAGATTTGTCCCTCCTCCCTGCTGTTCATACAAGTTAAAAAGAAATATTCCTGTGGAAAGAGGTCTCATGGTACCATGCATGACAGCCACAGTAACCAAGCCAGTCTTCCTTTCATGAGCAGTCACCATGGCCAGACATTTGAAAGATAGTGAAGCACACATGATATAAGCAGAGATCAATAATATAACACATAGTTGAGAACTTTTTAAAAATTCTAGCTATGAGAAGATAGTAGATGCATAAAATAAGGACAGGCTACTAAGAAAAAGAGGCATTCAGAGAACCAAAAGGAGCTCTTTAACATTAAGAACTTGATTTCCAAAATAATATATTGAATAAAAGGGCTGAATAATAGAATGGATATGACTAAAAGTGCCAAAATAGTGTCCTAGATGATAATTCTCTTTGGCCATAGCACAAAAAGAGAGACAGATGGGGAAAGAAAAAGAAAGAGAGAAAGGGAGGAAAGAAAGAAATTAGGCTGAAAATGTAAAAAAAAAAAAAACAATTTGAGAAATATGGAAGAAAGTTCCAAGATATCAACACTCATCTGGTAAGAATTCGAGAAAGACTGAAGAAAGATAATGGGGGGAAAGTAGGGATAATCAAAGAAATAACGGAACTAAAAATTGCTGAGCTAAAGGACTTGAGCCATCAGGCTAAAATGGTCCATCAAAAGATAAGTGGAAATAATTTTAAGTGATATGTAGTAAAATATTTATATTAAAAGATAAACTAGAAATCCCCAAAGTAATAAATACCTTATAAAAAAAGAACAAACATTGATTGGCATCTAATCTCTCATCAGCAAGGATTACTGGTAGAAAATAGAGTACTGTTTTCAAATTTCTGAAAGAACATTATTTAGATTTAACATCCCAGCTAAACCATCATTTACCTGTGAAAACAAAATTAAGGCTTCCAATAGGCAAGGAATCAAAATGTTCAATATTCACATATCCTCTAAGAAAAATTATCCCAGTGAAATGAAAAAATAAATCCAAGAAAAGCACATGGAATATCTGGAATAGTAGGGAGTAAGACAACAAAACTCACAAGACTTATTGGAGCACCTGGGTGGCTCAGTCAGCTAAGCAACTAACTCTTGGTTTCAGCTCTGGTCGTGATCACAGGGTTCTGAGATCAAGCCCTGTGTCAGCCCTATACCTGTCTCTATGCTCAGTGCAGAGTCTAAGATTCTCTCTCCCTCTGCCCCTTCCCACTCAGGCACCCCAAATAATCTCTGGGGCGCCGGAGTGTCTCAGTCATTAAGCTTCTGTCTTCGGCTTAGGTCATGATCCCAGGGTCCTGGGATCGAGTCCCACACTGGGCTCTCTGCTCAGTGGGAAGCCTGCTTCTCCCTCTCCCTCTGCCCCTGCTTGTGTTCCCCTCTGTATCTCTCTGTCAAATAAATGAATAAAATATTTTAAATAAATAAATAAATAATCATTTTCACAAAACTTACCATTGAATCTAAATTTACTGATGGTAATATGCATAGTACACAAAGCAATTATTACTACAAGATTTCTTAAATAGCAGAGATATAGATATGGTAACAATCTCAAAATCATTGCCAAGGGCGCCTGGGTGGCTCAGTGGGTTAAATCCTCTCTGCCTTTGGCTCAGGTAAAGATCTCAGGGTCCTGGGATCGAGGTGCGCATCAGGCTCTCTGCTCGGTGGGGACCCTGCTTCCTCCTCTCTCTCTGCCTGCCTCTCTGCCTATCTGTGATCTCTCTCTCTCTCTGTCAAATAAATAAATAAATAAAGTCTTTAAAAAAATAATCATTGTCGAGAACCAAAAGAGGAAAAGAGGTTAAGTATAAATTTGTTAAAGATTTTTGCCTTGTTCGGGGTGCCTGGGTGGCTCAGTTGGTTAAGCAACTGCCTTCAGCTCAGGTCATGATCCCGGAGACCCGGGATCGAGCCCCACATCGGGCTCCCTGCTCAGCGGGAAGCCTGCTTCTCTCTCTCTCTTACTCCCCCTGCTTGTGTTCCCCTCTCTGGCTGTGTTTCTCTTTGTCAAATAAATAAATAAAATCTTCAAAAAAGAAAAAAGATTTTGCCTTGTTCAGGCTATAGGTTATAAATGTGTTAATGGTTGATGTTGTAGTAATCTATATAAATGTACAAATATTTGAACAAACAGAAAAGTAAAAATAAAATGTCGATTCAGTTATCTATTGCTATCATTCCCAGAGTCTCTGATCCAAGAGTTGAGGGAGTGGGGCCTGAAAATTTGCATTTTGAGTAAGGTTCCAGATGATAGTGAGGCTGCTAGTCCTGAGACCAAACTTCAAAAGCCACTGTTTCACTGTTTCGTAGTTTCATGTAAATATCCTCTTCAGAGGAGGCCTTCTCTAACCCACCGCCTGGTACATTCCATCCATTTTATATTACAAATTGTTTAATTGTTTACCACTGTTTCTCCTTTAAAAGCATCAAAGGTGATAATCATAATGATAAGATGGTGATGATGAAACAATAAAACTTTGTAAATACAGAGCAACTGCCTAATGTAGCATAAGTTGGTGTAAAATCGAACACCATGAATATGAACAAGTCAGTAGGTGTTTAGACTTCCCTCTGATGGGACAGTACTTCTCAAACTCGACTGCACATTGGTATCACCTTGGGGGTTTTGGTAACAACTGATGCCTTAGGTCTTAGCCCAAGAGAATGTAATTTAATTGGTCTAGGGTGTGGCCTGGACACTGAGAATTTTATAAAAGCTCCCAGGTGGTTTCCGTATGCAGCGAAGATTGAGAACCACTGATCTGTAACAAGGAAATCAACTCAGAGATGACTACATCTTCTCTTACTCTTCAGGGACAATCAAGCTATACATAAGTTTGCATACCAATTCCTGCCCTCTCATGGATTCAATGGGAGTTTTGTCTGCTGAGGAAAAGCAGATACAGGCTTCCAGCCCCTTCCAGCCACAATTTCCACTAAATAGACATCGCTTTATGGTACACTGCCTGCCCACCCCCAACATATTTCACAGCAATTCTAACAACGGTATGAATTACAAGTGATATGCTTTGAATGTTATTATCCGTTTCCCCGTATCTTGACATTTGAGATGTAACCAAGATCTTTGCATCCCTTATACTGGTTGAACGGGGAGATTCTGATTAATGCCCTTTCAACTCCTATATGAAACACATGGCTTGTATTAGAGACAAGCTGAATGAATTGATACATTGGGAACTGCCTTCATATTAGAGGAACAGGACTTACTAAAGCCAGGAATATCCTAAGGATTAAATCTATCCATATATGTGAATCAACGTATCTCTTCTGGGGAGCTATTCTTTTAAATGGCTTGTGTTCACTAGCAAAACAAACAAAAAATTCCCCATCACCGAACAGAGAAACCATCATTCATCCACATTAACTATGAACATTAGAAATTTAAAAAGCTGACAGTGAAAAAATAAATTTATCTTATTCTCTGTTGTGATAACATAAATTTAGTCTCCTTCAAATATTTAGTTTAAAAATACAAAAATCTATTGCCAAAATTTGTTAAACTTGCCAGATAAAGTCAGGACATCTGGTTAAATTTAAATTTCAGATAAACAACAAATACTTTTTTTAGTTTAAGTATGTCTCAAGTACTGCACAGGACACACTTCCACTAAAAATATATCACTTGTTTATTGAAATTTCGAATTTAACTGGGTATCCTATATTTTTATTTGCTAAATCTGGCAACACTAACTACTGTGGACTCCACATATTGGAGTCACATTCTTCGGTTTTAAGGGACTTTGGTGGATATTGGGTCAGAAGACATAGTCTTATCACTAAATCGATGTATTAAATTTCCCTGCTGATAAAAATATCTCTCTACAGACAGACAGTACCAACAAGTTAACCTCAATCTGACATGAATGAAAACCATTTCTAAGTGGTTATAGTTTCGAAAACAGAACTCCATCTCCAATAAATGTAATTATTTCACTAAAATTGTTTGCATGTGTTTCTTTTCTGCACCAGGCAATGTTCCTGTACCATCTTAGTTGCCTTCATCTGTTACTTTGCAGACCTTTCTTTGCCCATATCTTTGATTTAAATTTATCATGACACATTTTTAAACAATAGCAGGAAACCTCACTTATGACTTTAATTATAAAATGGTGTTATAAAATTATATCCACATTTTACCTTTGGCAGGCAGCAGCGCACATTTACCGTGAATATCTCGAGTTGGGCTCTGCAGTCCTCCGGTTGATTTCAGTGCTTACTGTATGTAATTGATATAAAAACACAAGTTTAGGAAGCAGTTATTGGAACTTGTTAAAAGAAGTAGCCACATTCATAAATACTTTCATTTTGCTGCATAACATGCCAAGAGAATTAATAACACACTTTTGGGAATATAGGAGAAATTCTGGCTTTTTAAAGAAAAACTGATGTATTCTGCTCTTATGTTAATTGTTTGACTATAAGGTCTAAAGCTTTGTTTCTGTTCAAATCTCAACTGTGTCTAATAAGAAAAAAAAAAGTGAAGTAGACATACATGCATCTCTATAAGCATCTGCTGGTACTTAAATAATTCTATGATCTTTTATTCATGACAAAAATATAGAAATGTGCCCATCCTCTAATAGGTATAACAGAAAAAGACCACAACAAAATCAGAAAAGGCCATCTTTGGAATGTAAGATTAATGCCGCCTGAGATGATCTCAATAAATTTGAAAATAGAAACTTTAAAAATAAAAGTAGTGGTGTTTTTCCACTAATGTAGGCAAGTTTCCACATGTCTCTGGCTTGAAGGCAAATATCATTTATAGCATAAAAGGGCTGCTTCATTTGCATTTCTTGTTTACATACAACCAAAAGATATATTTCACTTAGCACAGAACAGAGGGGAAAAAAGTAACAGAATTCAATAAATTATATTTGTAGTCCTAATAAAGCAGGAGAAGAGGACAGTCATAGTCATCCACCACTTATTTTAAAATATCTATATTATACTTTGACAGTTATTTGAACTATTAATATATATGCTTAGGAACCTGAGAAATGTGTCTCAGGAAAGCAAATCTGTGACAAGCAACAGCATAGATTTGGTTGATGTGCACTGTGAAATTTCTCCCAGATATGGCCTCAACGGGGCACGTGCGGTGATGACCCTTGGGTGTTATACGCACCTAATAAATCCTTGAATACATCAAAAACTAATGATATACTATATGCTAGCTAACTGAACATAATAAAAAATAAATTAAAAACATAAATTTTTGAAAAAAGATGGCCCCAACTTTAAGTTGTTTACCACCTAACTTGAGTGATAGAAGTGGGAAATACTGAAGTGCTAAATGGTATGTTACAGACTCTCAGAGCAACAAAGACCAGAAAGTGGGGGGAGGGTGTAAATCAGAAGAGTCTTGAGGTTTAAATAATATTTAGGTAAATATCGATTAGAGAAGACATAGCCCTCTTGGGGACTGGCCGCTAAGGGTAATACATCACACTGGTGGTTACCAAAACAGCAAAAACAAAAAAGTGGAAACTGATGCTAAAGATGATGTCGCTCATGGGTACTGCAGGCATGGCATCGTTAAAGGAAGAGCTGTTTTAAAGGGGAGGAGAATATAAGCCAGAAAACTCAAGGGTGTCATAGCAACTACTGACTTTCAGAAACGGAGTGACCCAAGAAAAAAGATAATTTAGTCTTAGAACCACCAAAGATTATATCAGAGAAACATTAGCCCTAAAAAACCCTGAAGATCCACTTTTTTCGCTTCTCTTCCTCTGTGACTCTGAACAGCAAAGCCATCAAAAAGACAAACCCATTGTGGACACCAGCATTGCAGTTAATGCTGAGTAGCTTCCCTAATAAATTCTTATACTTACACAGATAGTAGTAGCTGCCATCCTAAAAATACAATTCCTGGGTGCCTGGGTCACTCAGAGGGTTAAGGTCATGATGTCAGGATCCTCGGATCGAGTCCCACGTTGGGCTCTCTGCTCAGCGGGGGGCCTGCTTCCCCCTCTTTCTCTGCCTACCTCTCTGCCTATTTGTGATCTCACTCCCTGACAAATAAATAAATAAAATCTTTAAAAAAAAAAAAAATACAATCCCTGGGTACCAAGCATTATACTAACTGCTTGACCAACATTATCTCTAGTCATCAGCACAGTCTATTTAATTCTAATACATTTAATTCATTTGATTTCCTCTTTTAAAAATAAATTGCAGGCATCAGTGCATTTCACCTCTACACATTTCAGCATGCATACCATTAGAGTTCAACACTACTGTCAACTGATTTATTTTGAGATAAACTGAAATACAATGAAATTCACAAATTTTAGGGGTACAAGTCAATGAATTTTGACAAATCTGTGCAACCCAAATTCATCTCAAATACAGAACATTACCATCACCCAAGGGATTCCTTCTCAGTCAATCCCCACCCCACCCCACAGGTAACCAATGTTCTTAGATTTTTCTCATATAAATTATTTCACCTGCCCTTGAAGTGTGTTTTTAATGTATAGCATTGGTCTCCAAAGAGAACTTTTATGTGTAAAGTTTAGAAATGTGTATACTCAACAGGCTCATCTGAAGATTCTCATGCACAGTAAAGTTTAAGAGCCACTGTACTATGCCAGTCTACCACACTATGACAGGTTATATAAATTTCCATTTTATTTATGGTCTTTCTATGTGTTGCCACCCAAGGAAAACTTTAATCCCAAACACTTCTTCTCTAATCCATTTTTATTCTCAATAATCAGGCTCACAGGGGCGCCTGGGTGGCTCAATCATTAAGCGTCTGCCTTCAGTTCGGGACATGATCCCAGAGTCCCTGGATCAAGCGCCACATCGGGCTCCCTGCTCAGCGGGAAGTCTGCTTCTCCCTTTCTCACTCCCCCAGCTTGTGTTTCCTCTCTCGCTGTGTTTCTGTCAAATAAATAAATAAATCTTAAAAAAAAAAAAAATCATGCTCATGACAAATTACATCTATTTAAGGTAAGGAACTATCTGATTTACATAAATACTACAGAACATAAGAAGGGGAAGGCCATAATTATGAAAATGAGTCAGCAAAGTAGTGCCATCTTGCGGGGGGGAGGCGGTTGGGAAGAGGTGATTCTAGATCTGTGGAATCTGACCTATGAAAAACATGAAGCAAGGATATCTGGGTGGCTCAGTCCTCAGTCGTTAAGCGACTGCCTTTGGCTCAGGTCATTGTCCCGGAGACCCAGGATCGAGCCCCACATTGGGCTTCCTGCTCGGCGGGAAGCCTGCTTCACTCCCCCACTTGTGTTCCCTCTCTAGCTGTGTTCCTCTTTGTCAAATAAAATCTTTAAAAAAAAACGTAGCAATTCTCTCGTGGATTAAACTCTGTCATCTGCTTGAGAAAAATCCAGTTAGTCAAATATTTAAGAAGTAAAAGAATTATTTTAGTAGCAAGTGATAAGAATCTAATTGAAACTATCTTAAGCAAAAGAAAATTTATCAGCTCATATAATTGAAAAGTATAGGGGTAGAAGTCAGAAAAATAACTGTCATCAGTAAAAGGCTCTGTCTCTGTGCTTTGGAGAGGGAGACGCCTTGACTCTGCTCTCTTCCATGTTCCTTCCTTTGAAACAATGGCAGTGCTGGCCACCCACTAATACTAACTCACCATGGCCTTAGCACTCATAATCCTGAAGGGACACTTCCTTCCCAGAAGTTCCAGAAAACCATTCTGACCAAGGACTTGTAGTCGCATGTCTGCCCTTGGAGCTAGGGTTGTGAGGAACCTCACGTAATGAGGGAGGTGACCAAGAGTCAGGAGGTAGCTCAGCAAAGGAAAGTGCTATAACCGAAGAAAGGGAAATGGATGGTGATCAGGCAAAGCTGTATGGGTTGACTATAAGAAAATCACAAAAATGACTGACAGAAAAGGGTAAGTGAAGTTAGACTATTTGTCCTGGAGAAGGAAATACTGAGTGATAGGTAATGTTTTTTTTCTTCAAAAACAGGAAATATTAAGTGAATTAAGGGTGATAATGTTCAGCGACTCCCTCATATTCAGGCAAGGCAGTCCTCTGTCCTGGCTCTAGAAGGCTCAACATATCACAAAGGTCAACAAATTTATCAGAGAATACATGGGTGCCTCCACCACTCGGCATCTGATATTCAGTGAGGGCAGAGTGAAAGAAGAACTCCAAACATCTATTCTCATGATTAACAACGTTCAGGACCCAGGAAATCACTTTCTCCATCTCTCACCTACGTGCTCAAAAATTAAAAGCAAATTCTGTATCCAAATGTTGAACAAGTATGTCCGAGTCAGGGATTGACTGGGAGATTTGAGTGCAGAGATACTTGGGCGAGCAATGATACAAGTCACCGTGTCACACTCTTCCTGTGAGAGAAATGCATTCAACAGCTGCTGGTGTGATGAAGAATCATTTCACACAATGCCTAAGTATTTTTGTTTTTGCTTTACTTCTCCAGAAACAACTCATGGTTCTAACAGGAGTCATGAACTAAGTATGGTATTTTCAACAGTTGTATAGGCAGTGAGGAATATTTTGTAATATTAATTTATATTACCCTTGAACGTGTACATACACAGGTTTAATGAAACAAGAATTTCGATGGAGATTTTTTACACTGGTAACTAAACAGTAATTGAACAGTAAACCTAAAAGTAGTTTTATTTTTGTAAAAACTTCAACTTTCAATTTTCATAAACTAAATAAAGATGATTATTCATTAGCTAATAATTCATATTTGGCTACTAAGTTTGATACGTAATTTTTAAATGTTTTAGAAGAAAAATAACTTATGAAAACAAAGGAATACAATTTTCATTTTGTAATTTTTTACATTTAATTTATATTTTGGTGAAAATATTAAAATTCTGCATACTGCTTATAATTATATTTTATTTTTTAATCTTTTAGATCAATTCAATAGCAATTCCATGAAGTCAATATCAGTTTTATGAAAACATTGGCTTAAAACAGTGATTTTGGGGCGCCTGGGTAGCTCAGTCAATTAAGTGGCCGCCTTCAGCTCGGGTCATGATCCCAGGGTCCTGGGATCTCTGCACGGCACAGATCCTGCTTCTCCCTCTCCCTCTGCCTGCCGCTCTACTTGTGTTCTCTATCTCTCTGTCAAATAAATAAATAAAATCTTTTTAATAAATAAATACAGTGATTCTGCTGAACAAAGTCTAGAAAAATAAATTCAATAAAACTAGCTTAATAATTATGTAGATATTTATTACTTATCCAAATATAGCTGGCCTGTCAATAGAATACATGTACAGTAATAATTAAATCTGTCATCTTTAGGGGCGCCTGGGTGGCTCAGTTGGTTGGGCGACTGCCTTCGGCTCAGGTCATGATCCTGGAGACCCAGGATCGAGCCCCACATCGGGCTCCCTGCTCAGCAGGAAGCCTGCTTCTCCCTCTCTCATTCCCCCTGCTTGTGTTCCCTCTCTCACTGTGTTTCTCTCTGTCAAATAAATAAATAAAATCTTTAAAAAAAAATCTGTCATCTTTGACATTTTATAGACTTTCAGTCATGTTCATTCAAATAAGAGGACAGAACATACTTTAATTTAGTGTATTGTTTTGATTTATTACCAGTTAGAGCAATTAAACTAAATACAGTTGAAACTAATGCAGATCTTCTCCCACGATGCACACAAAAACATGGGCTAAAATACAAAAAAAAGAAAAAGAAAAGAAAGGAAACATATCTGCAGATGCAAGAGGTAAGTAAGAATAAGTGCATATGTTGAGATCAGACCGATTTCAAAACCCTTTATACACACACAGTGGGAAGGTAGGATCCTATCACCTGGGTGAAGACAAAATTAAGATCTTGGGCACAGATAAGTCAAGTACTTCTGAAATATCTGCATGGAAAGAAAGAGTGGAAAGTCTGCTCATTTTGTGAAAGAACTAGAGCAAAATTAGCTCCTTGACCTGGTGAAGAATCAGGGAAGCCTGCCCTTTCTCAAAATTGAGTGAAATAAAATTTTCCCATAAGAAATTAAAATGTCAAGCTTGAGAAAATCTATAGAGTTTATGCCATTTCAAGTGATGCCTGAATTTCAAGGTGACTGGATAATGTAAAAATCCCAAGGACCTCAGGCAGAGGCAAGCAAAACTCCCACGTAGGCTGCACACAATACCCATAAATATACATCCAAAAAAATCTTAAGCCTTGATGAAGATAAACTCACATTCAAAAATTACTCACCACACACAAGGAAATGATCCACCATCAGAGGAAGTCAGCAGATACAACAAACTGGAATATGTATAATGTCAATAATTTGAAATAACAGAATAAGCTGAGTGAGGTTAGAAATAAGTATGTTTCTAATAAAGAGCTTAGAGAAGAAATGGAAACTGTAATGAAAGAATAGAATACTCTGGGAAAGAACAGCTAAAGAAAGAACCAGTGCACTGAAATTAAATCTCAACAGATAGGTTAAAACACAGACTGTTTAAATTGAAAAAAGAAAAAAAAGAATTAGTATCTTAGAAGACAGAAGAGAGAGAATTACCCAAAAATAAAAGGAAAAAAAGAGGTGTGGAAAGATAGGGTAGAATGAAAAGTTTTAACCTACATAAAACTAGATTCCCAGAAAGAGAACAGAGGCAATCCTTGAAAACATAATGGCTAAGAATCTTCCAGAATTGATGAAAAACATAAATCCTCAGAATAAAAATACACAAAAAACTTGTAAGCAGAAAAAATAAAAATAATTCATACTTAGATCTATTAAGTATTCCAACCATAAAAACAGAAATGAATCCATACCCAGATAAATTTTAATAAATCAGAAGGACAGAAAAGACGAAGAAAAATTCTTATAGAGAAAAAATAAGGATGGGGCACCTGGGTATCTCAGTTAAATGTTGATTTTGGCTAGGGTCATGCTTTCAGTGTTGTGAGATCAAGCCCCATTTCAGGCTCCTGCTCAGTGGGGAGTATGCTTGAGATTCTCTCTCTCTGCCCCTCCCCCATCTAAAATAAATAAATAAATCTTTTTTTTAAAAAGGGAAGGAAAAATTAGGGATGAATTAATTACAAGGATCAGAAGGTTCTCCACAGTAACAGATCAAAAGACAATGAAAAATAGTTTCAATGTATGGAAAGAACTAACAATGGCCTTAAAACTCTACAACCAGCTCATCAAAATATAAAATTGCAGTGAAACAGGTATATTTTTAGTTATCTCAAGTCTAAGAGAATGTATTATTCATAGACTTGCACTGAAAAAAACCACCAATGCTTGTTCTCCAGTAACAGGTTAATTGAATCCAGAAAGAAAGGGAGATACAAAAGCAATCCCAAGGAAAAAAATTATTAATTTTTATACAATGACAATAACAATAATAATAGTGTCTAATTTGTATGCTCAGAAAAAGGACAAGGTATAGCTAAACATAAGACAAAGGAATTCTGAGAAATCAGAGAGGATGGTAATCAGAGTTAATAACATGAGTTAATCATTCTAAGGGACTTGTACTGATCAGGGTAAAAGTAAAAATGTTTATTATGTATAGATTTGATCATGTTTAGACTTAAGTAGCAAGTTTAAAATTTGAACATAATCCCTAAAACCATAGAAATAGAATCAAAAATTTTCAAACCAATAGGAAAAAGCAGAGAAAGAAAAAAAATAAAAGAAACATCTGGAAAAAAAAAGTGAAGGAAAACCATGGTATACAAAAAAATTGAAGATGATGTAAACACACTTCAAGTGTAACAATAGTCACAATAAATATAAGTAAGTTAAACTTGCCAATTAAAAAATGAAGATCCTCAGACTGGATTTGTCATCATTTTTAATCCAACTATATGCTGCTCTGAAGAGTTATGACGGCATAGATGACATAAAAATTATAAAACAAAGGAATGACAAAACAGATCAGGACTTCCAGTTAAACATTAGAAATATAAATAAATTATGTATCTTGACTCACCTCGAAAGCCTCCGAAAGGAATAAAGGAATAAACCCACAAAGGCAACAGAAGAGATGAGAAACATCAAGAAAGTTTTGGAAGAAGGAAAGCAGATGGGTAAGCGGTAACTGACTCAGCATAGCGGAGTAAGCTGAAACCCAGCAGCCAGTCTGCAGGAGGTAAGAAGGCAGTATGATGTGTCTGACTCACAAAGCAGGAACCCCGAAGGGCCTGACTGGAGGCATCGAGTCCCCCTAAAAGCTCAGTGAAGGGTGGCATTGAAAAAAAGGAAAGTTTGGTTGAAATTCCACATAAGAAATTATTTCCCCTCTCATCCCAAAAGGTGGTACCAGATGGGTTCAAAACTGGAAGAACAGGCACAGCAAGGGGTAGGTACGACATGCCAAACTGAAAGAGAAAGGTCATTTCATGATGAGATTCTAAGTGTCAGGTCCAACCTATGGGCAGGGCATTAGATATTCCACCTTGGAGAAACTGAACAGTCCAAAAGAAAATCTGTATACATTTAAACTTATACAAAAACCTTCGTTATCAGGTATCTTCCCTGATAATCTACAGTAAACATCACTTTTAATTGAAGTAGATCGGATGCATTACTTTTAACAGAGGAAAAGCAAGGATTTCTGCTATCATTGCTTCAATTCAACATTGGTCTAGATTTCTGAGCTGGACAGTAAGAGAAAGAAATAAGAGGTGTAAGAGGAAGTAAAATCAATGCCACATATGACTGCCTACACACACACACACAAAAGAAAATACCCAAACTGCTAAAAACTGCTGTTAAAAAACAATATATAAAAATCAGCAGCCTTCTTAAATTCTAGAAAGAACCTTCAGAAGACGTAACTGAAAAAAAATACAAATCATAGTAGCAACTCGAAACTATGTATCTGGGAATAGAAAAATTTAACGAAAGATCTTATGGAAACCCTTAATGGGAAAATTAATACTTGTAGTCAGAGACTGGGGGAGATTACCTAAATTAAAGGGACTACTTTGGATAAGAAGACAATATCCCCCAAAAAAGTCACTTTGCCTCCAAATTAACCTATAATTCCAATCAAAATCTCAAAGAGTATTTTTCAAGAAACTTGGCAAGCTGATCTAAACTTCATTTTGAAGGATCAAAAGATAAGAATAAAGGTTACTAATATTTAATTGAACTGCTAGAATAATTAAAAGCATCTCTATTAGCATAAGGATAGGAAAACATCTGGTTTTCAATTAATTGCACTTTTAAGCATCCCACTCTAATCTATCACCTCCTATCATGCCAGCTGACTCTCTCCCCAGTATCCCCAACTAAAACAATCCATTAAACCTGCCCGGCCCTAGAATTGTTTAATTTTACCACCTCTTCACTGTCCCTCACCACCCTCATGTCCTCATGTCTCTTACACCATCTTTACCCTCAAGTCCCTTATTCCTCTGGCTAGCCTTTTTTTTTTAAATAAACTCACTTAGTAAAACCCCATCTCTTGTTAGATCTAACTCTTCACATTCTATAAACCTACATTAGTTGCACAACATGGGGAATGAGAAATGTAGATGGGCCTCTGGTGTGCTCCAAATATACATTTCCCTGATCCCTTCATGCTCCTACTCTGCCAAATGGCTATTTCTTATCTTTTCTCCTGTCTTCAAACCTCCAGCACTTCCTCCTTCAACCTCCTTGTAAATTGCCATGTTTCCTGGTATCCTGAGGAACCTGAAGAATCAAGTTAGATTTTTTTTTTTAGGTTATCTAAAATAGGAACAACAATATGATTGAAAGTCAACATCTCAACAACGGTGCAGATGAGAAGACAATGGCACAATATCATCAAAGTACTAAGAAAAAAAAAATTGTTAGCCTGTCCTACACCTGGCTGTATTTCTTCAAGAATGAAAGTAAAAAGTCAAAATTGAGATTATTTACTATGTAGAAGCATTCAGAGAAGAATGTACTATGGAGAAAAGGAAAAGGAATCCTTAATGAGAGTTCAGTGATGCAGGAAGAATTGTAAGCAAACAAACTGGTAAATATATAAGTCTCTAAAAACAGGAACTATACACAAGAATCATAATAACATTTAAACTGGAGGTTAAGATTAAAATAGAAATAAAATATTGGAAAACAATAAAATGTATGATGGTTAGGGGTGACCGGATTGAAAGTGGTCTAAGATCCTTGAATTGTGTGGGGGAAGGTAGAAATACGAACTTAAGATATTAAGTAAGCACGTTAGTATTTTAGTAATAATCATTAAAAGAAAAAGCATGTATTTTTTCAAAGAATAATAAAAAGATGTTATAAAGTTAACTGATCGAAAAGAAGGCAAGAAAGCCAAAAAAAGTAGCAACTTAGAAAATTCAGTTCATACTCAAAATACAAATTAAGATGGTAAAATAAATATATTAGTAATCATAATTAATGTTATTGGACTAAACTAGCACATTAAGACAGAAGGTTGTCAGACTGGATTCAGCTATCTGCTCTTTTCAAAAGACATATATCAGATACAAGGACACAGAAATGTTAAGAGTTAAATGATATAAACAGTTCATCTCAAGTAAACACCAACCAGAAGAAAGCTGGTACAGTGATATTAACATCAGATGCCACAGACCTTAAAACAATGTATTATCAAAGATTAAAAGGTGATGGGGAGCCTGGGTGGCTGGTCCAGTGGGTTAAGCATCTGCCTCCAGCTCAGGTCATGATCTCATAGGTCCAGGGATCCAGGCCCCCTGCTAGGCTCTCTGCTCAGTGAAGAGTCTGCTTCTCCTTCTACCTCTTGCCCCAATCCCCCCCCAACATGTACACCTTCACACATGCACACACACATGCACTCTCTCAAATTAATAAATAAAATATTTTTTAAAAAGATAAAAAGGTGTTAAGTTGTTTACCTAACCAGTAAGTTATATAAGTCTAACCTTATATGCACTTAAAAACAGAGCCCTACAATATGTAAAGCAAAAAGTATGGAAGAAAAACAAAAAGGAATGGAGATTTAAAAAAATCCCCTCTCGGTAATCAGTAAACATACATATAAACAAAGTATATAGAACATACAAACAATCCAATTAACAAGTTTAATAGACATATATAAAACCACATTAGGGGCACCTGGGTGGCTCAGTTGGTTAAGCAACTGCCTTCTGCTCAGGTCATGATCCCAGAGACCTGGGATCGAGCCCCGCATCAGACTCCCTGCTCGGCAGGAAGTCTGCTTCTCCCTCTCTCACTCCCCCTGCTCGTGTTCCCTCTCTAGCTGTGTTTCTCTCTGTCAAATAAAGAAATAAAATCTTTTTAAAAACACACACACACATTAAATAGACACTTATCTGAAACACATTTGGAATACTTACAAAAACTGACCACATACCAAGCCCTAAAGCCATTTCCAGTAAGTTTCAAAGCATCTGTATAATACTGAACATATCCTCTAACCACAATACCTTTAGGAAGAAATATGTAAGAAAAGGATAAATAAAATGTTTTGCAAATTTAAAGACACATTTCTAAATAATTGTCTAAAAGAATTATACCAAAAATTTTGAAAATACTTAGAATTAAACAATAATGGGAACACTACATCCCAAGGTTTTTGGGATGTATCTACTTTGATCATAAAAGAAAATTATTTCCTTGGCTATAATTGCTTATCTTAGGAGAAAAAAATTGAAAATTAAGATGCTAAGCATCCAGTTTAAAAAGTTAGAAAAAGTGGGGTGCCTGAGTGGCTCAGTTGGTTAAGCCACTGCCTTCAGCTCAGGTCATGATCCCGGAGACCCGCGATCGAGTCCCACATCGGGCTCCCTGCTCAGCGGGAGGTCTGCTTCTCCCTCTCTCACTCCCCCTGCTTGTGTTCCCTCTCTGGCTGTGTTTCTCTCTGTCAAATAAATAAAATCTTTAAAAAAAAAAAAAGTTAGAAAAAGTAAAATAAACCCAAAGCAGAAAGAAGGAAATAGTTAAACAAAGAGAAGAAACCAATGCCATTTTTTAAGTGAACATATAATACAGAGAATGGTTTATCAGGAAAAGGAGAGAAGGTGAAATAATCCATTTAAGAATTTAAAAGCTATACACAAAGGTAAACTCAAAATGGATGAAAGACCTCAACCTGAGGCAGGAAACTATCAAAATCCTAGAGGAGAACATAGGCAGTAACCTCTTTGACATAGGCCACAGCAACTTCTTTCAAGACACATCTCCAAAGTCAAAGGAAACAAAAGCAAAAATGAACTTTTGGGACTTCATCAAAATAAAAAGCTTCTGCACAGCAAAGGAAACAATCAACAAAACAAAAAAGCAACCCATGGAATGGGACAGGATATTTGCAAATGACACTACAGACAAAGGGCTGATATCTAAAATCTATAAAGAACTACTCAAACTCAACAACCAAAAAGAAGATGATCACATCAAAAAATGGGCAGGAGACATGAAGAGGCACTCCTCCATAGAAGATATACAAATGGTTAACAGACAATGGAAATATGTTCATCATAACTGGTTATCAGGGAAATTCAAATCAAAACCACATTGAGATACCACCTTACACAAGTCAGAATGGCCAAAACTAACAGGACAGGAACAAGTTTTGGAGAGGCTGCGGAGAAAGGGGAACCCTCTTACACTGTTGGTGGGAATGCAGGTTGGTGCAGCTGCTTTGGAAGACACTGTGGAGATTCCTTAAAAAATTAAAAATAGAGCTACCCTATGACCCTACAATTGCACTACTGGGTATTTACCCTAAAGATACAGATGTAATGTAGTGAAAAGAAGGGCCATCTGTACCCCAATGTTCATAGCAGTAATGGCCACAATCACCAAACTGTGGAAAAAGCCAAGGTACCTTTCAACAGATGAATAGGTAAAGAAGATATGGGACATATATACAATGGAATATTATGCCTCCATCAGAAAGGATGAATATCCAACTTCTGTAGCAACATGGACTGGATTGGAAGAGATTATGCTGAGTGAAATAAGCCAAGCAGAGAAAGTCAAATATCATATGGTTTCACTTACTTGTGGAGCATAAGGAGTAATACAGAAGACAGGAGAAGGAAAGGAAATGGGAAGTGGGGTAAATCGGGGAGGGAAACGAAACATAAGAGACTTTGGACTCAGAAGAGGGTCTTGGAGAGGAGGGGGTGAGGGCTGGGTGAGCCTGGTGGTGGGTATTGAGTGCATGTATTGCATGGAGCACTGGGTACGGGGCATAAACAATGAATCTTGGAACACTGAAAAAATAAAAAAATTAAAAATAAATAAATAAATTTTAAAAAAGAACCAAAAATAATAAAAAATATAAAAGCTGGCAAACCTCTGGATAAAACAAAGATTAAAAATCATAAATATGATGTAAAATTTATGGCCATAAATTTGACAACTTAGATGAAATAGACATTTCTTAGAAAAATGCCACTTACCAAAACAGACTATAAAGATGTAGAAATAAGAATGAAAAAACTGAATCAGCTGTTCAAAAAAAAAAAGAAACTACTTGTGGTAAAAGCACCATGTACAGATGGTTTTAGATACAAGTTGTACAAATAGTCAAGGAATATTTCATTGAACATTATATAAACTCTTCCAGAAAACAGAAAAATTGGAAATGATCCCTAATTCTTCTTATGAGATTATCATAATCCTGAAACCAAAGTCAGACAAGGAGAACAAAGAAAGGAAAAACCACAGGAGAGTGTCCCTTATGAACATCAATACAAGAATCCTAAACACAGGCTCGGGACAACAAAGCGTGATCAAATTGGACATGAAAAAAATGGCTTAACCTTTTTTAAAAATGGAATGGGTTATAATTCACTACATTAGTAGTGAAATTAAGGAGAAATCCCATAGGATCATTGCAACATGTTTTAGTAAGTGCTTTTTCTGAATATAACATATATTTATAATTTTTAAACAAATTAAATCTCTTTAATAAAGAGAAATTAAATGGAATGGACTTAACCCTATAATGGGACTCTCTCCCAAATCCACAGCAAACATCATACTTAAAGGGTGGAATATTGGGAAACATTACCTCTAAATGGGAACTAGGGTAATCTAGGGAGGGAAATGAAACAACAGAGACTTTGGACACAGGAACAAACTGAGGGACTTGGAGGGAGGGGGGTGGAGGTATGGGAGAGCCTGGTGGTGCGTACTGGGGACACCTAAAGCGTGGAGCACTGGGTGTGGGGAATGGGGAATGAATCTTGGAACACTGGGGAAAAAAAATTTTAGTAACAATAATAAATAAATAAATAAATAAATAAAATCAGTACCAACGTGAGTTACTATTACTACTTCTGTTCAATCTTTACAAAAAAGAAATGAAAACTATAAGGACACAATGAACGGTACAGGCCCTGCGCATAAGAAAGAAAGACAACTGTCCTTACTAGAAACTATATGATAACAGTATTAGGTATCGGTTGCTGTGTATCAAATTATCCCCAAATTTAACAGCTGAAAATCACACGCTTTTATTACTTCTGTTTCTGAGGATCAGGGTTCTAGAAGCAATTTAGAGGCCCAGTGTCTCTGAAGAGGTCATGACCAAGATGTCTGCTGAGGCTACAGTTGTCCAAAGGTTTGACTGGGACTAGAGGACCCATTTCCAAGTTGGCTCACTCACTTGGCTATTGGCAGGAGCCTCAGTTCTTCTCTACATGGGCCTCTCCACAGGTCTGCCTGTGTGTTCTCATGACATGGAGGCTGGCTGCCCCCCAGACTGAATCATCAGGCAGAGAGACATAGAGGGCAAAATGGAAGCTTCAGTGTCTTTTACAACCAAATCTCAGAATGACACACCATCACTTCCACATTTGTCTATTTGTTAGAAATCACTGGGCCCAGCCCAGGCTCAAGGGAGGGCAATGAGACTCCACCTCCTAAAGAGGGAAGTAACAAAGAATCTGTGCATTTCCTTAAAACAAGTAAAATTATTGAGGTAGAGAATCCAAAGGAATATGCATATAATTCCTAATGATTAATAAGAAAGTATACTAAGGGTGTCAGAAATAGTATCAATATACAGCATTCAGTTACATTTTTATGCAGGAGTAACAGAGTTCAAAAATGCACATTTTAATCAAGATACAATATTGATGGGAAGACTTCATTTTTAAAATGTAATAGTCCCCAAATTAATCTATGAATTTTTACTATGCTTGATACACTGATTCTAAAATTTTCATAGAAAAGATCCAAAAATAATCAAGAAACATTTGAAGACAAATACAGAAACCTGCCTAACCAAATATTAACTCTTATTTTAAAGCCATAGAAATCTCAAGAGTGTGTTTGACATAAAAATAGATAAACCAACTAATAGTTCAAAACAAAGATTCCAGAAATGGATGCACACATACATAGAAACAATATTTTATAGAAACGGATTTGTAGATCAACAGGGGAAGAACAGCCTATTCTACAGTTTCTGGGATAGTTGCCAATTTTTTTTAAGCAAATTAGATTTCTATCTCATATAAAATGAATTCCAGTTGAATTAAAGACATAAAAACATAACTTAAAACTTCTAAAAAAAAAAAAAGTAGAATGAAAGGTAGGAGAATGTCTTTGTAACCTTAAGTGAAGGGTCTTTTTAAACAAGACACAAAACAGCACAATACAGAGAATAAAAGATTGACACCTTTACTACATTAAATTTCAAAATTAATCTCTGATAAGAGTCAGAATAAAAAAGATAAATGATGAGTCACTACCTAGGAAAAGTTCTTTTGCATACATAAATAATACCAACAACGGATTAGTACCTAGAATACATGCAGTACGTCAACCCAAAAAGACAGGCAACTCAATGGGAAATTTGAGCAAATGATATTAATAGATGATTCAAAGAATAAAAAATGAATGTATAATAAACGTACAAAAATATCAGAGAATGCAAAATAATCAGAGACATTCTAAATTAAACCAAAATAGTTATCATTTCACACTCATCAAAGTAATAAAAATGTAAACTTAACATTCAAAATGTTGGAGAAGATATGGGAAAATAGAAATTCTTACATACTGCTGATAGGATATAAGTTGGAAAACAAGTGGGCAAAGTCTAGGAGAGCAGGCACTATTTCTTACCCTCCTTTAAAGTACTTAATAAACAAGGAGTCTTGGGGAGATGGATGCATCATTCCCCAAGTTGGGAAGAGTAGGGGAAGGACTATGAGTTCAGTGCAGGACAGGCTGAGCTTTAGAAACCAGCAGGACTTTGAGCTGAAGAGACCAACAGGCAGATGGGTGTGCATCTGGGACTAAGGGAAGAAATCAATCGGTACCATGGAGAAGGAACTGGGGAGTCTAGTGCATAAGTTGAAGGGAGAGTAAAATGGAGGCCCATGAGCCATGAATGCCTACAAATGTGGTGCTTTACATGAGCAATATTTTTAGCTAGGCAGGTGTTAAGCTAAGTCCCTATTCAAGCAGTTGTCTCCCTGGCCCCCCACTTTAAAAAAATCTGGCTCCACTTGCTTGAGGTTTAGCTGGAAGCTGTGATAAGGGTGATGTAAGGAGCCATGATCTAGTTGGGACTACCAAAGGCCCCAAGTGCTCAAATTTGAAGTTTTAATTTTATAATAGTACCATAGCCAGAGAAAATGGATTATAATGCATATTAATCATTCTCTTGAGCTTATTCAGAAACTCGGGCATTGAATTCAGTACATATCTCATTTCCTTATAAGTGAATTTTATGGACATTTGCAAATAGCCTGTGAAATAATGTCGGCATATGACAGCCCCTATATAAGGTTAAATCAGCAACGAACAAAAAAATAGAAAGCTAACTTTTCTTACTTGGATGTCATTCTTATTGAAGTCTGACCTCTGTTTGGTAGGCAACAAAGACAGGGGTAGTAAAAAAAGAACTTGACTGGCATTCAAGATTAAGATTTAGTAAATGGAACTTAATCACTCTTAGGATATATATCCAAGAAGTACATACAGGAATTGATAAAAAACAAGAAGAGTCTGGAGATCATTATTAAATTGTAAAGGACAATGTGAACCCTTACAATGCTAGAATTAAAGGGACAATGCCTCAGAACAAAAGGTAGGATGATGATATTTTAAGGTTAATAAAAATATTCGTATGTTAGAATCAATAAAGGGTATTCTGTTCAAAAGCACTGCTTAGCTCTCCTCCTACCTTTTGTCCGGTTTTAAAACCTTGGAAGTATACCTCCCCTCTAGACCACATAGGTCAGTTTTTCCCATTAAGGATCAATTGAAAACAAGAGTAAAGTCTCAGTCTCATGTCTCCTAAATAAGAGAAGAGTCAAGACGTCATTTCAAAGGAAACTGACTCAGCAGGAGCCATGTGAGCCTTGTGGAAGGTCCCAGCTCCCTGACTGGCTGTTCAGTCCTCCCCACTTCTCCAGTTTCTGTCCCTGATGCACAGGCACCTCTAGTGTGGGCTTCCTACATGTGCGGATCAGCAGGAAAAAGCAAATACATTGCCATTCTTCTGGTAAGTAATAAGTGCAGCTCACTCCTGACCTGGAGAATCCTAATCTGTTTCTAGAGTGAGTTGGATGGATTCTGAAGAACTGAAGGCTAATGCTTACAAATGCTCCTTCCTGGTCCTCGGCCACCAGCAGTTCTGAAGTATAGAATACGGGGGTTTTTTTTAAGATTTTATTTATTTATTTGACAGAGAGAAACACAGCGAGAGATGGGACACAACCAGAGGAACTGAGAGAGGGAGAAGCAGGCTTCCTGCCGAGCAGGGAACCCAATGTAGGGCTCGATCCAGGGTCTCCAGGATCATGACCTGAGCCAAAAGCAGTCATCCAACCAACTGAGCCACCCAGGCGCCCCTAGAATACAGGTTTATAGCAGAATCCAGGTGTCAACAAGCTAGGAAGAGGCCAGCATGGCCCCTTTTCTGAGAACTTCGAGCAACTTCAAGGAGGAGTAAACTGGACTGTCCCTGCCTGGTGACATTATGTCTGTGCCCTCATATAGTCCTAGGAACACACTAGGAAACTGTCAGAAGATGAAGACCATTTGCCAACCAAAGGGATGTAGCCAAACTGTAAATCCCTGTTCTTTATTCTACACCTAAACAAGATTCCATAATCTCCAAAGCTGATAGCCAGTGCTGTTTCCCCGGTTATGAAGTTCCCAGGGAAAAAGACAGTATGCACAGGCAATTCGGGGCATTTGTAAAGAACACCACCATAGGGCGCCTGGGTGGCTCAGTGGGTTAAAGCCACTGCCTTCCACTTAGGTCATGATCTCAGGGTCCTGGGATCGAGGCCCGCATCAGCAGGGAACTTGCTTCCCCCCCTCTTCTCTCTCTGCCTGCCTCTGCCTACTTGTGATCTCTCTCTGTCAAATAAATAAATAAAATCTTAAAAAAAAAAAAAAAAGAACACCACCCTCGGAAGGTATGAGCATGTGTTTAACTAATTTTGACATGGTCTCTATTCTCATTGAATCTTTGATGGCCATGTACAAGTTTTACATTGCTAAGGTAAGTAAAAATCTGCTTTTCTAAGAAAACCTCTGTACAGCAGTGGTTCTCAAACTTGATTACACATTGAAATCACCTGGGGAGACTTAAAGATACTTAATGCCTGATGTATTCAATGGCATTGTTACCCTGTTGTATGGTGACAGATGACAGCATAAGGTACAGACTTGTCAAATCATTGTTATATACCTGAAACTAATATAACATTGTGTGTCAACTACACTTCAATATATATTTTTTAGGAAGCCAAAACAAGGGGTGCTTGGGTGCTTAGTTGGTTAAGCGTCTGCCTTCGACTCAGGTCATGATCCCAGAGTCCTGGGTTCCAGCTCTGCATGGGGCTTCTTGCTCAGCGGGGAGCCTGCTTCCCCCTCTGCCTGCCACTCCTTCTGCTTATCCTTTCTTTAGCTGATAAATAACTAAAGCCAAAACAGAACAAAGTACTGATGCCTAGGTCCCACTCTCAGAGCTTATTCTGATGTAATTGTCATGCACTGTATCCTAGACATTATGAATTTTAAAAGCTATCTACATGACTCAGATATATAGGAAAGTCTGAGAAGCACAGTAGAGAACTCTTCCTAGAGCTACCCTGGCTATTTGCAGGGTTTCTTCCCTGTAGGCTTCTCCATTAACTGTGGAAACAGCGTAATGGGTCTGGACCTAAACTAACTGCTTGTTCCGAGCTTTTGTTTGGCTTTAAATGTATCACGTGACTTAAATTCTTTTTTAGAGTTGCAAGCAACGACAGGTTCACAATTTCTTTTTTGACACTCTGAAATCCATAGTTCTGAAAACAAAAGTTTTGAAACGACCCATTTGATGGCAAAATCTGAGCTTGGCTGAGATGGAGCTATTAATAGCCTTCATTAAGCTCACTTAGCATGAATAGTCCTAAATTTCTTTTCAGAAATTGTCAGGTAATGGATTATATATTGCTGCTTCAGTGTTAGGAACTATACAATATATGTATCGTAACAGTTTCCTAAAATCCAAAGGTTTTGGGTAAGAAGAGGCATTATGAGGCATTGGGCTATGTGCAAATAACAGAAAAATAAATCAAGATGTGATCCTAAAATAAGTCACTCAAAGAAAGACTATCAACATATGATCTCTCTGATATGAGGAATTTAAGAGGCAGGGTGGGGGTTGTTTCCCATCGAAACAAGATGGGACCAGGGAAGGAGACAAACTATAAGAGACTCAATCTCAGGAAACAAACTGAGGGTTGCGGAGGTGGTGGTGGGAGGGATAGGGTGGCAGGGTGATGGACATTGAGGAGGGTATGTGCTATGGTGAGTGGTGAGTGCTGTGAATTATGTAAGACTGATGATTCACAGACCTGTACCCCTGAAACAAATAATACATTATATGTTAATTTTAAAAAAAGATGTGATCCTAAGCCTCAAATTACTCACATAAACACAGAATCATATTGCAATATGGAAATTTTGTAAAAAAAAAAAAAAACGAAACAACAGAGACTTTGAACACAGAAACAAACTGAGGGACTTGGAGGGAGGGGGGTGGAGGGATGGGAGAGCCTGGTGGTGGGTACTGGGGACACCTAAAGCGTGGAGCACTGGGTGTGGGGAATGGGGAATGAATCTTGAAACACTGGAAAAAAAATTTTAGTAACAATAAAAAAAAAAAAAGCATATAAAGTTCTCAGGGAATGCAAAAGAAGGATCAATTACTTCTCTAGTGAGATGAAGGGGAAAGTCCCAGAAGAGGTGCCAACTGAGCCAGGTCTCGGTGAATGAGTAGGGGCTGGCCAGGGGAGACCCTCCTGCCCGGGGAAACCACTCACACAAAGGCCTTAATTCAGGAGGTTGCAAACGGTGGGCACAGGGACAAGGGTGGTGGAGACAACGCTTAGAAAGAGGGAAGCCCAGGGGTCCCAAGGACTGTAAATCCAAGATTTAGGACTATAAGCCAGTGGTTCTAAAGTCTTAATGTGCATAAGAATCACTGGGAAATCCTGTTAAGGTTCAGATTCAGAAGCTCTAGGGTGTGGTCGGAGAGTCCCCATTTCTAACGGTGTCCCAGAGAACGCGAATTCCGAGGGTCTGAGCACATACCATTGAATAGCAAGGCTGTCAAATACAGTAGAATACCCAATCTGGACGCCACGAGTCACATGTGCTGGTGAAACTTAAACTGTGATTATGTAGAATTAAATAAAATGTAAAATCTAGTCACGAACCACAGTTCAAATACTCAAGAGCCACATGGGACTAGCAGCTACCGTACTGAATGCTACAGAAATAGAACACTTCCACCATCGCAAAAGTTGAATTGGTCAGGGCTGATTCTAAAAGACAGCATGGCACCACTGGGCATTTTCAGAGAGGGATATGAGACCAGCTAATGAAAATAACTAATATTTAACATATTACTTACCATGAGCCAAAAACTGTCTGCAGTGGTTTTAACTTATATCCATAAATAAATCCCTTGATATTCCTCCCCTTAAGAGATGGAACTTCATTCTCCTTCTTTTGAATGTGGATAAATGAATAAAATGTGGCAGCTGCGATGGTGTGACTTCTGAGACTCATCACAGAAAACCACTGTGGCTTCCTTTTCTCTCTCTCTCTCTCTCAGATCACTCACTCTGAAGGAAACAAGCTGCCAAGTTGTAAGGACATTTAAGCAACCCTGTGGAAATGCCCATGTGATGAAAAACTGAGGCTCCAGCCAACAGCCATGTGATTGAGCTATTTTGGAAGTAATGCTCCAGCCCCCGTCAAGATCACCACATACCTGGCGGACATCTGGACTGCAACCCAACAAGAGACCCTGCGCCCAACCCAGCTAGGTAAGGTACACCCAAACTCCTGACCTGTAGCAACTGTACGGTAATAAATACTTGTTGTTTAAGTCACTAAGTTTTGGGTAATTCATTTCCTAGCAATAGAGAACTGATAATACAATTCTAAGCACTCTGCATATTTCAACTCGCATTAACTCTTTTTTTCTTTTTTTTTTTTTTT
>PITA01018373.1:6630-40636 GCA_004023965.1 Spilogale gracilis
GCCCCCCCCCCCCCGCACCCTCACTCCCAGCATCGTCAGGCTCCATGCTCCTTGGGGAGTCTGTTTGAGAGTCTTTCCCTCTGCTCCTCCTCTCTCTCAAATAAATAAATAAATAAAATATTTTAAAAAAATAAAGTCCATTCTTAATGCTCCCTTGTTTTGTGAAGTTGGTCCTGTCTTCATTTTTCCCATGTCCCCAAAATCTAATAGTTTTCTTGGGAATCTAATGGTGCTTATAATGAGGTCATGGCCTCATGACAAGTACACTTTGGCTCTTTCTCCTGGTTAATAAGTTGATTGTATCCTTCAGTGTGGTAAATGGACAACTGCCCAAACCAGGATCATTTTATCCTTGCCCCAGCCACAGGGATTTAGTTTTAGCATAAATTGAGCTCCTTCATTGGTATTCAGATTAGTGTAGAAACATCAATGCATAAATTTTTACGCAGACTTCTGTGGTTCAAAATCCATTTGTGGCACTTACTAGCCATGTGACCTTGGCCAATTATTTAATACCTGAGTCTCAGTCTTCTCATGAAATGAGACTGATAATAACTAGGGTTGTTTTGCAATAATATGAGGTAATATATGTGAAGTGCCCAGTATTTAGTATGCACTCAATTTATATTAACCAATTCTATACAGAAATATTCAGGCATATAAATGACGTGGTGGAGCAGGCTTTCTCAAGATGTCTATTTTTATGAATTAAATCGAGGGGAGGGGAAAGGTTTGTGTTGGATCCTGGGGCCAGAGAATCGTGGAGTGGGGAAGGAGTGGATAGTATAGAGTCTCTTACTGAAAATGGAGCTCATGGATCCTGCTGTGGTTTATTCACTTTATTTATTTTTTATTTTTCCCCCAAATCTTATAATCAACTTTATTCAAAAGTTTTCAAAAATTTACTCCTGAAAAAGTCCATGCAAAAGTTCAAATCTGCCAGATACTCCTACTGGCTCTAGGTGAACTCAGTCTTACATTTAGTTAGGCAACGCTCAGGGTCAACTGTGAGGGCTTGACATGCATTCTTGAGTCTTTATCACAGTCTTTGTCACTGTGATTCAACAAATACGCCTACTTTGTGAAGCTTACATTCTAATGGAACAGACAATAGGTACACAAGTGAATAAGTCATTTAGTTTGTCTTAAGCCTCTTTAACGGTGACCGTGAGCACTGAGCTTACTCACTTTAAAAACAAAATTTAGTTTTCATTATTAATTTCTACAGATGAGACCACAAAATAAAATTCTAGAACAAAGAGAGTTGCTTTTAAGTAACACACAGAAAAAGAGTGTTTTTGTTGTTGTTGCTCTTTTTAACTGTAGTCCCTTGCCCGGAGATTGGGAGGAGATTCTATGCTCCTTTCAGTGATGCTGTCATTGATTAGAATACACTGAGAAGTAATTGTGGCAAATGCCCTCAGTAAGTTTGTGAGTCAGTCAAGAAAATTAGTCTCACTGGGTCTTATTTTTGTGAATTCTGTATTTTTTAGTTTGACCACCATCGTAGTTTTACTATTTATATCTGTAAATTCGGCATTTTTCCCTTTAAAAGGGAAATCCATCCAAACACCTATCTAGTAAATAGAATTTGGCAGAGGTGATGCTCTGTGACTTCTGAAGATAGGTCATAGGAAGGATGGCTTCTGCCTGTTTTTCTCTGTATCTCTTAGCTCACTCCTGGGAGAGCCAGATGATTTGTCATGAGGACACTCAAGCAGTCCCAGGGAGAGGCCTGGGTGGGGAGGAACTGAGCCATGACCAACATGCTACTCACTGAATGAGTCCCTTTGGAAATGGATTCTCCAGGTCAGTCAAGCCTTTGTATGGCTCAGTCCCTGTTGAGATGCTGACCACAACCTCTTGAGAACTCCTGAGTCAGTACTAACCAGTTAAGCCATTCGCAGATTTCTGGCCACCAGAACTGTGAGAGAATGTTTCTTAATTGTTCCCACTCATCAAGTTTTTGAGTAATTTGTTATGTGGTTTTAGATAACCAGTACAGAATTGATACTTGCAAATAGGGTGTTACCAAAACAAAGAGATAAAACATCAGAGTGGCAAATGGAAGCCTGAAGGACCCTACAGAGTGTTTGGGGGAAAGCTCATGAGCTCTGAAGGAACAGTTAACAGAAGCCCGATGGTCCTCAAGGAGGCTGGCCTGAGAAAGGGAAAGAAAATGAAGAAATTCTGTTGGAGGCTGGAGGAAAGGGGTGCTTGTTCTTTAGTGGCTGAAGGTTTAGCAACACCGTCACGTGTGTTAATGTGAAAAGTAGAGAAAGTAATTAATTAACTGGGTCATCCAGCTAAAGAGGTTACAGGGCATATGTTGAAGGTGCTGCCTGGATTCTGTTTGCTGCTTTTGGTAAAAGGCTGTAAAGAGCTATTATAATATTTATAATTTATTGAAAAAATTGACATACATCACAGCATAAGTTTAAGGTACACAGCATGATGCTTCAATTTATATATATTGTGATTATTACAGTAGGTTCAGGTAATGTCTTCTCATTATAGATACGATAAAAAGAAGAGAAAGGAGAAAAAAAATTTCTTCTTGTGATGAAAGCTCTTAGGATTTACTCTCTCAAATTTCCTATGTATTATACACAACGCTAGTTATAGCCATCATGTTACATATCATTATATGTCTCTACTACTTATTTATCTTATAACTGGAAGTTTGTACCTTTTGGCCACTTTTCTGTTTCCCCCTGCCCCTATGCTCCACTACTGGTAATCGCAAGTCTGATCTCTTTTTCTGTAAGTTTTGAGCTTCCACATAAAAAGACAAAAAAGCATTTCTTTTTGTCTGATTTGTTTCACACTTCACATATGTCTCTACTACTTATTTATCTTATAACTGGAAGTTTGTACCTTTTGGCCACTTTTCTGTTTCCCCCTGCCCCTATGCTCCACTACTGGTAATCACAAGTCTGATCTCTTTTTCTGTAAGTTTTGAGCTTCCACATAAAAAGACAAAAAAGCATTTCTTTTTGTCTGATTTGTTTCACTAAAGTGTAATACATTTAAGTTCCCTTCAGGTTGTTGGAAATGGTAGGATTTCCTTATTATTTTTTTGGCTAAATAATATTCCATTGTGTGTCTATCCCACAACTTCTTCATCCATTCATCCACTGATGAACACTTAGGTTGTTTCCACGTCTTGGTTATTGTAAGTAATACTTATGCAAGGTTAAGAAACCTTTTGAAGAAGCTTCAGTGTGAAGGAACTGAGGCGTCTCACCGACATCCGACACCAATATGCCAGACATGCGGGCAAGTCTCCTTGAAAGTGAATCCTCCAGTTCATTTCAGCTTTGTAATGACTGAAGCCTTGCCCAATATACCATCACTGGAGTATAGTTTCTATATCAAAAAATCGAACCATTTCAGGTATATAGTTTGTTGACTTTTAGTAACTTAGTGATATAACCATCCACATTTATCAATTTAGGAGCATTTTTGTCTCCCCAGTACATCCCTCATGATCATTTACAATTCATCCTCCTTCCTACTTCCAAATCTGAACAACTATTAAATCTGCCTCCTGCCTCTATTAATTTGCCTTTTCTGGACATTTCATAGAAATGGACCTTTAGTATGTGGTACCTTGTGTCTGGTTTTTCATTTAGCATAATGTTTCTGAGGTTTGTCATGTTTTAGCATGAATTCATAGTTTGTTTCTTTTGGTTGCTGAATAACATTCTGTGATATAGATGCATCACATTTCATTTTATTAGCTGATAGATGTTTGGGTTGTTTCCAGTTTGGGGCTGTTATGAATATGAATATTCACATGCAAGTCTCTGCATACATATGTTTTCAGTTCTCTTGGTTATACACTTAGCTATGGTATTAAGTGTGGTCACTCTGTGTTTATCTTTTTGAAGAACTGCCGAACTTTTCCACAGCGGCTGCACCATTTCACGTAGCCCCCAGTAAGATGTTTGTTCCTTTTCCTCCACATATTTTAGGGGGTACGAAATGCCAATCTGTCGTGGCTTTAATTTGCATTTCTCTAAAAACTGATGATGAGCATCTTTTCCTGTCCTTATTGGCCTTTTCTGTATCTTCTTCTGTGAAATGGCTGTTCATATCTTTTGATTGATCTTAGTATTGGGTTGTTTGTCTTATTGAGTTCTATGTATTCTTTTTAAATTCTTGATGCTTTTTAAAAAATTCTTAAGTCCTTTATCAGATGAGTATTTTGCAAGTATTTTCCTTCAGTCTGTTACTTGGCTTTTCATTTTCATTGTCTTTCGAAAGACCAAAGTTTTGGACCATTTTGATGAAGTATATAGTTTATCCCTCTCCCCTATTTGAGAACCATCCTCTGTCACATCTGTAAAAATCTTTGCTTAACTCGAGGTCTTGAGGATTTTCTCCTACATTTTCCTCTAAATGTTTTGTAGTTTTAGCTCTTAAGTTCAAGTGTACGATCTATTTTGAGTTAATGATTGTGTATTGTGTGAGGTGAGGGTCTGAGTTCCATTTTTTTTGAAATATTTTAAAAATTTATTTAGTTCATAGAAACACAGTGAAAGAAGGAACACAAGCAAGGGAAGTGAGAGAGGGAGAAGCAGGCTTCCAGCCCAGCGGGGAGCCCGATGTGGGGCTCAATCCCAGGACTCCAGGATCACTACCTGAGCAGAAGGCAGACGCTTAACGACTAAGCCACGCAGGAGCCACGAAGTTCAATTTTCTTAACATGATTTATTGAACAGACCTGCCTTTTCCCCAAAGAATTTCCCTGTACCTTTGTTAAGGATCAATTGACTATACGTCTCAGTACTTATTTCTGGCATAGTACCACACTGATGTTGATAACTATAGCTTTATAATATGCTTTGAAATTGGGACATGAAGTTCCTACAAACTTGCTTTATTTTCAGATTGTTTTGTCTAGGTGTTTTGCATTTTCACATGAATTTTAGAATCTGTCAAACTGCTCAGTATTTTGATAGCAGTCTCCTGGGAGACTAAACCAGAACTCCCTAGCCATTGACCCATTGCTGACCAACAGGGATGATAATGATAAATGTTTGTTCTTCAATCACAAACTTTTGGGTAGTTTGCTTCAGAGCAATAGATAACTAATGACTAACAAAACCACCTGTTTTATTTAGCACTCTTATGCATGATATTTGACATCTCTAAACAGCCTGCTTTTCTCAGACTTGAAGATTTGCTGCTATTGAAGAAAATGAAAGATGCAGCAGGTGGCAGAATTAAGAGAACTAGAGATGGGAAGGAAGAGTAGGGCATGGAGTAGAGAGAAGTCTGAAGTAGCGGTAGCAAACTGTGGCCTGAGGGCTAAATTGAGCCCAGAGCCAGTTTAAGAATGCCTTTTATATTTTTATGTTAAAAAAAAAAAGAAAAGAAAGAAATGACTGTGTGAAAGAGAATTCATGTGACTTTTTATGGAAAAAGTTTACTGACCCCTGGTTTAGAACACTGGAGATGGATGTGGAATGAAGATAAAGGTTTTGGTTGTTGTTGTGATTTTTTTTTTTTTTTGTGAAGTACAATTAACATACTATGCTATATTAATTTCCGGACTACAATATAATGGTTTTACCATATACCATTCAGAATGGCAGGAATCAAGAAGACAAGAAATAACAAACATTGGCAAGGATGCGGAGAAAAAAGAACCCTTGTGCCCTTTTGGCAGGAATGCAAACTGGTGCAGCCAGTGCAGAATACAGTATGGAGGTTCTCAAAAAATTAAAAATAGAAATAGCATGTAATCCAGGAATTCCTCCACTAGGTATTTACCCAAGGAAAACAAAAATACTCATTTGAAAAGATATGTGTACCCCTATATTTATTGAAGCATTATTTAGAACAGCCAAGATATGGATCAACCCAAGTGCCCATCAATAGATGAATGGATAAAGAAGATGTAGTATACATATACATTATGGAATATTACTCAGCCATAAAAAGGAATGAGATTTTTGCATATAAATCTATATAACATGGATGGACCTAGAGGGTATAATGCTGCTTAGACAGAAAAAGACAAATACCATACAATTTCACTAATGTGGAAAACAAGAAACAAAACAAATGAACAAACCAAAGAAACAACAAACAAAAAAACCCAGTCTCTTAAATACAGAGAACAAATTGAAGATAAAGGTTTTGGAGTCATGAGCATCTAGAGGTGGTTTGATATTTGAATCTAGGGCTTTGTTCCTGTATATGTTATCACTGGGGAAGAGGTAAATCGTAGGCTTCCCCAGGCAAAGTATTAGAGATGCAAGTTGATTATTTGGGGCTGTCCCTACCCAGCCGACTAGGAGGGGATATAGGCAGTACTCCCAGTAGGCTGAGAGTCCTGCTGCCACCGGGTCCCCTCCAGGCCTTGGTGCTCAGATGCAGGAATGGTACGTGGGCTCTCATGGGGCAAGTTCTTCAAGGTGTAGAGGCCTGAACCTAATGAACCTGTATCCAAGTAAAGACTTATTTTTTAGAGAATAATTTATTTTAATATTTTATTTATTTACTTGACAGAGGGAGAGCGATCACAAGTAGGCAGAGGGGCAGGCAGAGAGAGTGGAGGAAACAGACTCCCTGCTGAGCAGAGAGCCCAGTGTGGGCCTCGATCTCAGGACCCTGGGATCATCACCTGAGCTGAAGGCAGAGGCTTTAACCCACTGAGCCACCCAGGCGGCCCAAGTAAAGACTTCTAAGTGATGTACCTTCCCAGCTGGTTGTCAGCTCTGCCTCTGTTCCCCATTCTCTTCGAAGTAATAGGTATTAGTCATGCACCCTCTGAGGAGACTGGGAGTGAAGTCCTGTCATTATTATTATTATTATTTTAGATTTTATTTATTTATTTATGAGAGAGAGTGAGAGTGAGCATGAGCCTGGCGAGGGGCAGAGGGAGAAGGAGAGGGAGAATCTCAAGCAGACTCTCTGCTGAATGTGGAGTCTGATGCAGAGCTTGATCCCAGGACCTTGAGATCATGACTTGAACAGAAACCAAGAGTCTGACACTCAACCAACTGAGCCACTTAGGTACCCTGGAGGTCCTGTCATTCTTCAAGGTATTTGGATTTACCACAGACGCCAGAACCCAAGAACAAGAGAGGACACACAGTTGGTTTTCTATCCACTCAAGTGGCTACCTGTTCTGCACCAGAATTACTCTAATAATTGAAAGAATTTAAATTGCTCCTGCCAGTGTCTGTGGAAATAAACAGATAAGTCATCCAGGGGCGCCTGGGTGGCTCAGTTGGTTGGGCGATTGCCTTCGGCTCAGGTCATGATCCCGGAGACCTGGGATCGAGTCCCGCGCATTGGGCTCCCTGCTCGGCGGGAAGCCTGCCTCTCCCTCTGTCACTTCTCCTGTTTGTGTTCCCTCTCTCGCTGTGTTTCTCTCTGTCAAATAAATAAAATCTTAAAATATATATATATATAAGACATCCAGATCTGAAGAGCAAATGTGTTCCATTCTGTGAGATGCCTCATTCTGTGGATTCAGTTTCCATCCATCCTTCAGAGCACCATGCACCAAGCACGTGCTGAGTATGCACAATCCTTTCTGCTTTATGGTTTGGAAATCCCTGCAGCTGTAAACCAAATCCGTGTTTTCTCTTTCTGCTCTCAGTTAAATGGAGGTCAGCTCTTCAATCTGTGTTGAATTATGAGTGGAAGGGATGGAGTTCCACTTTGTTTAGCATAAATAACAAATGCAGTGATACCAACTTCATTCATTGCTTGTGTTCTCATGGAGATGGAGGGCAGGACTATAGATCTTTCAGCAAATTTTCCTGCTATGGTGGAAAAAACTCCAGATTTGGGATACAAAGAACTAGATAAAAGTCCTAGCTTTGAGTGACCTTGAATAGTCGTTTAACCTGATTGAGCCCCAGATCACTTGATTGTTATCATAGGTATGTTGAGGATTACGTATGATGGAATTTAAAAAGGCATTTATACCCTGTAAATTTCTACACATAAGGAAAGGGATGTTTTTATTTTATTTTCAAAGGTAGGGAAATAGTTCAAATCTTTGTCCATTGACAAGGTAGAGTTTCTGTTTATCATAATTCATATTACAGATTACATAAGTGAACAGGGAGTTCCAAGTTGAGGTTACTGTGTTTCTCAGGAGAATCCAATTACATCCAGTTAACAAACTCTTTTCATAAACAGATGTCTCTGGAACTAATGATAGATGAGGGGGCAGGTGAACTTGCTATGCTATTCCCATTTAAAATGAAAGAATTTTATGAGTCTTGGCTAAAGCAGAAGAGGATGAGCCCCAAAGAAATACTATAGTGCTCAGGGTGTTCTTCCCACATACTCTTTTTCCTCTGAAGTTGGTTTGGTTTTTTGTTTTGTTGTTTTGTTTTGTTTTGTTTGGCTGTTTTTATTTTTGAAGAATTAGCTCTTGGGAAGAAAACTCAGTCTCTACCAATGTTTTCAGTAGAATTAATTTCAACCACCCCAGGTCAAATGCAGTGGGAAAGTGGGTTTTAATATGATCTGTGGTCAAAGGACCCAGGCTGATACAAAAGCGAAGGTCAAGCAAAACTTTATTTCATGCCAAGCATCGAGAATTATACTGGGTGGGGCTAGGGTCTCTTCCCCAGGGAGAGAGCGGCCACGCCTGTTCTTACAGGCTACCTTTTATAGGGGAAACTGTACCCCGAGCTGACCAGGCTCACAGTAGCTTCCCTGAGTTAATTCTTTCACTCTGCTGATATGATGAATACATTTAATCCCCACAGAGTGGTTTACCAGGGGATCTTCATTGGTCAGAGTCCGGGAGGTTAAGGGGATTAACTGATTGGGCATTCCCTCCTGGTCCTAAGTACCAGTAAGGAGCCACTCATTCTTAGTTTGCATCTCCAGGGGTTAACTGATTAGGCGTCTCCCCCAAGCTGGCTTGCCCTTGTTTTCCGGGGGGCTGTTTGCCCATATCTCCTAGGGCTGTTTTTCTGAGTAAATAATATTGCAGCTTGGACTTCTAAGTAGGTCCTTACAGGTTTGACCTTGCTCATGAAACAAACATATTTGTTCCTTCCATTTCATCATTCCCCTTAAGAAAGTTACAGCCTCATTGAAAAGCTTTTAAGTTGGCAGGACCCAATACCTTTTGAATTTCTTTCTCATGGGCACAAGGGGATGGGTAGGCCACCTCTGGCTTGAGGTCTAGCCTTTAGTCTGCTGAAACATAGAGTCTGCCTTATAAGTTAAAAATCTTGGGTTGGAACCCAGATCCATAGGCAACTAGCTCAGTGGTGTGAGGCTTAGACAATAAGTGGGACATAAAGGACTTTCCTTGGAATCACTTGCACTGGCTACCTTTCCTTTGCAGTTCTGCTATTGTTTCCAGACAGAATGGCTAAAGGTTATTTCTGATCCCTTGAGAACTCTATCGGGATTTATATCAGTAATTAAAAGCATGCTGCGTGAGGTGGCTGAATGTATCCAACAGTACAAATTTAAGCAGGAAACAGTGAGTTACTCCCATTCACTCCCAAGCCACTATGGCACTTATTTGAACACTTTATCTTGGTCCAGCTGCCAGAAAACTTTTCATTCTCTTCCCTTACACACAGGGAGCCGCCTTTCCTTGGCTATCTGAACTCGGAAACATTTAACATTCTCCCAGGAAATAACTCCATTCAAAGCCATTGTTTTTAAGTGCTGGAGTGATTGACTTGAAAGTAACTTGCGTAAATCAGCGCTGTTGATTACTAAACACAATGGTAATTACTAGGGAGGATAATAAAAACACAACATAGTTGTATGAATAATATGTCACAATTGAAAGTAGAACATATAATGGCCTTTTAACTGCAGTGTATGCTATTAAAAGAACAGGGTTGGCAAGAAGGTGGCTTTTGCATGCTATGCTGATTTTGCTGTTTCTCCACATGACAAGTATGGTTAAGTGAGCACACTTTCCCCCTTCTGTACCTGGAGGCCTCAGGAATCCTTCTCAACTAGTACCTAAGGTCGCCATTATCAACGAATCGGATTTGCACAGAGATGCGAATGATTTTCTATCCTAATGATGGAGTATGTTTTCATACACTAGACTATGAGTTATTTGAAGATGGGGTTCTTTTATTCACCTCTGTATTCCTAGCACCTAGACTCAGTGCTTTACCTGTAATGATCACTCAGTAAATAATTACTAGATGGAACACCTGACAGTATTCAATTACTAACTAAGTGCTCCACTGAGTCAAGAAGAGCTTCCCAACTTCTGTGCCTGGATATCAAATGGTTTATGAGTAAGCGGACATCTTACCTCCTTTAGTTCTCAGGGCCTAAAATGGTCTGAGAGTAATCAGGGAACCAAGGCAGTGGCTTCCAGCTTTGAGCAGCCTCACTTAATTATCCCATTGTGCCCTCACATCTTTTCTGTGCTTGTCATGATGTGAAAAGGATTGAGGGAAAGGTTGGGAGGCACTAGGTTAGATAACCTTCTGCAGGTAACATTTAAAAACCACACTGACTTTGGACTCTGAGAAACTGAGGGTTTTGGAGGGGAGAGAGGTGGAGAGATGGGTGAGCCTGGTGGTGGGTATTAAGGAGGACATGTATTGCATGGAGCACTGGGTGTGGTGCATAAACAGTGAATCTTGGAACACTGAAAAAAATAAAATTAAATTAAAAATTTTTAAAAATTAAAATTAAAAGCACACTGATATCAGTTTAGATCTAGAGAATAGCTCTTTATTTCTTTATGAAGTATTTCAATTCCTGAAGATCTCAGATAATCACAAGCAGAAAAATTATGTCAGTAAAGCGAGGAAGAAATTATCACAATCAAATCCTCGTGTGTGTGTGTGTGTGTGTGTGTGTGTGTGTGTACCAAACAGCAACATAGGGGGTTCTTGCAGCTTGCAGAAGTGTCTCTGATCTCTCAGTAGGGGTAGCAAAGAAATTCTACACATACTGATTAGACAGTATTAATACCCGTTTTCTATGCAGGGATATAAATGGTCTTCCTGGAAGATAAATTCTATAAATCTCCAAAGAGAAATGAGACCTTTCTTCTATTTTCTGATCATGCTGTCTGAATTCTTAATGTGGTAAACAAATGTTCAGAAGCAACATCAAAGACATCAGGACCATCTTTCTGAAATTGGGACTATCTCTGTAAATTTGGGATACATAGCTCCCATCGTCTCATGGAAATGTATGCACCCCAGCAGTGTTCTGAATGAAGTATTTATAGAATGTGTGTGACATCATGGGAGGAAGACATGGGGGGGCGGTACTCAGGTGCTTTAGTCATGGCAAGTTTCTAATGCATAGTAGAGAAAGAATGGACATGAAGACAGACGGGATTGGGTTTAAATCCTGGCTCTTCGTCTCCCTAGCTATATGATTTTGAGGACGAAGCCTCAATTTTCAATTGTAAAAAACACCTAAACAGTGTGTACTATATAGATTGCTGGGGGGCTAATGAGATAATATAGAACAAGCACTAAAATGTCTGGCACAATTAGAGTCTTGTATACCCCTGGGTCACCCATGACCCAGTGAAATGCCCCAAATTCGGAGACCCCCCAAAGACGACCACCAGAGTCCAGAGTCAAAGCCAAAGGGCAAGGGTCGCTTTTTGCAAGTTCGAACCCGGACCTCTGCGCACTCGTTACCCGTGACGCTAAGAGGCCCAGTGCAGCAGATTTTACAGCTTTTTATAGATAGGCACAAACAAATTCGGGACTTTTTGCAGTACTTGGACTCTTATTGGCTGACATTTAAATTTGAACACCAGCATGATGTGATTGGTTCCCACGCTTATTAACCGAAGCCACAGAGGGGCACTCCCAACCAGCATGAAAGGGGGAAGGGTGAGTTTTTCAACATAGCCACATTCCTGGAGCCAAATGGCCATTATCTCTTATTCTTAGATCTGAAGGCGCGGAGAGGGGCTTTGTGATTACAGGGTGGCTATAGGAGGGCTGCTAGTGTTTTTCCACTTTCTTAGGGTCTAACAAGCAAGTGTACAGAAGCCAGGTGGCTGTTATAATGGTCCTTAATTTTATTTTTCACGCTCCTCACCAGTAACAACCAGACCACCAGATAGGACAGAAGCTTGGCTGTGTAGCAAAGTTAAGGCCCTTGAAGCCTGACAGACACACACTACTGTAGTGTTAGTGACAGAAAGCATCACTTCTGGGGCTCTGGGAGACTTGGATGAGGAGCTCTATGTGAGAATTCTCTATGCATAAGGCAACATTCCTCCCCCTTGGTATATACTTCCTATATTATCCCCTCCCCTCAAGCATGCGTGGGAATTGTGAAAATGATGGGATGGCACTCTTGTTATTATGTTATATGGCACACTTAACTTTGAGAAAAGAGGATTATCCTTAAGGGAACTGATCTAATCAGTAAGTCCTATAAAGAGAGTGGGGTCTTCTTGAAGAAGGAAATCCAACACGGGGGAGGGAGGCTTTTTGATTGTTGTTGATGGCTTTGAAGATGGAGAGGGTCAAGTAGCAAGGACCTGAGAGTGACTTCTAGGACCTAAGAGCAACCTTTAAGAGTTGAGAGAAACCCTTGTTGACAATGAGCAAGGAACAAGGAACTGAATGCTGCTGACAACCACATGAGCTAGAGGACCATGAGCTCCAGATGAGACCTAGCCTAGCTGATACTTCCATTGCAGCCTCTAAGACCCTGAGTGGAGAACAGAACTGCACTGTGTCCAGACTTTTGATCTACAAAAATTGTGAAGTAAGCGTACAGATGTTCTATTAAGTTACCAAATTTCTGGTAATTTGTTATGCAGCAATAAAAAAACTAATAATTCATTTTGAGTTAATCTGTTTGGGTCTTATCTCATTAGTCTCATTCAAGATTTTAAAGGATCTTATAGAATTATGTAATATGTCCCACTCTGCCAGGTATTATAGGTATCTTTTCATGATGTCTTTCTAAGTAGCTAGTAAGTTCGTTGATGGTGGGGTCTAGTTCTTGTCACTGTTCTTCCTCAAATTGTCCAGTGTAGCACCCAGTAAACATTTGTTGGGTTGAACATCTCTACAGTATTTGGCCTCCTACAAAGCATTCACAGTGATACTGAGACTGTGATACTGAGGCAGGGTAGAGAAGGGAGCTGCAGTCAAAAGAGGAAGAGAGATTAACCCATGTTTAAAAGGAAAAATATCCCCAAACCTTCTTAATGCCCAATACAGAGTAGTTTTGCTATATTAGAGCTTTTTCTATGACAAGAATTAGGATGTGAAGTAACTTATATTTGAAGCAGAGTTTTGCTACAAAGGACCTTGAGGGTTCTGATTCCCCACGCCAAAGGGAATAATGCCCAGACCTTTTAGTCCTCTCTCATATTTTCCAGAATTTTGAGACGTTCCATGCTTGTTTTCCATGCTCTATTTCTGAAGGACAAACTAATCAAGGAAAATGTTCCTTTGTCTTATAATAACCTCAAAATGAGAAACACATTGCCTTAAGGAATTATTTCAAAGGCGAGAACTCACATGAATATCTTGGCAGCTTACTGTATTGTGAGCATCTTAGAAAAATTAGGGGTCTTGGCATTTTTGAAGTTACCCCTGCCGGTACTCATGGCCACTTGAAGACTCAGAAAGACTCTGGGTTGGGTATCTTGTGTTTTTTGGTGCCAAGACCATATGGAACCTCTAAATTTCAGCATAATCACTGCCTCATTAATTCATTCATTTAACAAATGTTTGAGTGCCTGCTGTGTGTGAATTACTGTACTAAGCACCAAAAGTATCGTGGTATTATAATTAAGACACAGATCTATTATGTTAGTAGTTCATTGTATAATAGTTCTTTTGTGCCAGTATATAAATTTCTCTAGGTCAGGGAATAGAGACTTTCTTCATTGTATACCTAGGACTATTGTGCCTGTACGGAGAAGGTACCATACAGATAGCTTATTAAATAATTAAACACGTAAATGAAGGAATGGCTTCCTTGGGGTACCGTATTGGGAGGTGATTGTCTTTGTAAACTCTACAGAATTCTAGGATAGGAGTTTTAGAAAGCTCCCTTCATTGCTTGGACCACAGTAGACTTCACAGTAGACAACAAATACCAGTATGTATTTGTTGAATTCATGTATTCTTCATAATCAAGAACATTTTATTTGTCCCAATATGATAGAAATCCTGAACCTACTTTGCACGGGGTCTCCTTCCCAAAGGAGAAAACTCAACTACTCAAATCCGAATGGGCCAAAAGCAGATTCCTTAAAGCACCCCCATTTTTGCCTAGGAACCTGGAAATGTTACAATAGCTGTTTATGAAGTACAGCCCAAATCCCAAAGTAGCAAGGCTAAGTGGAAGAATCAGCCAGCCATCATTCCTGGCCCCTGAAAGCATCTTAAAAAAAAAAAAAAAATGCCAAAGCGACATTGACAGTATTGCTGGAGGCTTTAAATAACCACGAGTCTGTTCACCATGGTTAAGCTGAGCAGCCTCTATGCAAGCTGTGTCCCTGGCCCCCTGGGTGGCAGATAACAAGTCAACATGCCCTGGGAACCCCTTTTAGACCTCAGGCTCCGTTAGCAACAACACAACAAACAGTTGAAAGGGCTTCTGGGTGTAAGCTTCTGGCTGCTTCAAGAATTGTTGCTAAAATAAGGGGGGCAGAGCCACAGGTGTTCTCAGCCTTCAGAAGAATAAGTTACTAGGGTCCAGTCAAGGACAGGCATGTTTGGCTGGTCCTGAGTGGAAGTCTTTAGGGTAAGACAGAGCAACAAGGAAGCAGGGTAGATGCACCTGTTTTCTAGCTGGACATATCAACTGTGTAATTGAATTCCCTGACCCCAGGCTTTGCCCTTCCAAGTCATCCCTATATTGCTTCTGGTTATCTTTTTTTGAAATTGAGATTGGACTGTGCCATTTATGCTTTAAATTCCCATCTTAATTTCTGTGGCATAGAGAAAAAATGTCAAGTCCATTGCAAGCATTGAGCCCCCTTCCACCATCTGTCCACAAATTACTGACCAACCTATTTTTGTCTTACCTTACCCACTGATATCTATGGATACTGGACTTGAGTCTCATGGAACTGCATCCCCTAAATGTGCCGTGTTGTCCCCCAGGAGATATTTGGTAATATCTGGAGACATTTTTGTTTGTCACACCTGGGAGGTGGGTGGTATTGGTAAGTGCTAGTATTTAGTGAATAGAGGTCAGAAACTCAGCTAAATATCCTACAGTGCATAGATCTGTACCGTATGATAATGAAACCAACATGCCCCAAATGTTAATAGTGCTGAGGTGGGGAAACCCTGGCATAAGCCATTAACTCTACCTAGACTACCCTTCTTTCTTCCTTTCTCCTTCCTTCTCTTCCTTCCCAATCTGGTAAAATGCTCACTATTTTTTTATCAAGCTGCTTAAATTTTCCCTTCTCTGGAAAGCCCTCTCAACCCTGATCCTCCATCCCCTGTTCCTTAGTTTCTCCACTCAATACTGTAATGTTTTTCCTTAACCTCTACTCAAGCACTTTTAACATTTCACTCAATTTTTTTCAAAGCAGCAGGCATGACAGAAGTCACTTTCCTCCTAAGAACTTGAGCAGTCTTCCTGAAGCTCCACTTCTAGAGCTGGTAGAGGTCCAGACCACGCATCCCTTCTCCCAGAGCTTCCACACCGGCCTCACAGGACCGCATCCTTGCCTTGTGGGTTGTCAGCTCCTGCATGGGCTGTGCAGTGTGTATGAGTTCTGCACCATCACAGCCCAGATAGAAAATGCTGGCCTTTCCTCTGTATTTGCAAAATCTGTCCTTGCAAGAAGCAGTTTATGTGGAGTGGATGTTACTGGAAGGAGGAGTGGAGAGAATTTCCACGGCAGCTGTGCAAACAATTTCAGGGTGAACATTAGATGTCTCCATTCTATCAGCCTCAGCCACTACACTCTGGAGATGTTTCCATAGCTGCTTGCTGTCTTGTTCTCCAGGCGCCTTGCTCCACCCCTGCCTCTTTCATTTCCCCAACACCTTTGCCCTCTGGAATTAGCCCAAGAAAGGTAATTTATTTTCTCCATCTTATATTTGCTCTTATAGCCTCCTTTTCTCCAACTCAAATCCATATGTACCTTTGCTCAAGCAAATCAATCGGGATACTCAGAAGAAAAAAAGAAAAGGTGGGTTTCCTGATAACAAGCTTGGATGGAAGATTTGGTGAAAAATAGCAATTCTTTTTTCTTCATTCTATTTTGCTCTCTGATGCCCCATCTTAAAAACACATTCTTCAAGGATGGAGATTGACCCTCATTTATGTGTATTTCAGGGCCTAGGACAGTGCTGGTTCCATAGCTGGTGGTCAGAGAATATTGAAGAGCTGTTCTCCCATTTTCATATTGATAGGGAGAGAGGATTAGCTGCGATCCCCTGGGGGCTGTGAAGGGTGGGGACTGAGTGGAGCCTGTTTGAATGTCACCTCACTAATGCTGAATACCGTGAAATGAAGCAAGGGTGCTAAACAGGAACAAGCTCCTTCTCTGCTCTCACAGCTCATGCATGCTCCTTCACATGAGCCTCTCTAGAAGAGGTGCCAACTCTGCCAACATTTAATTCCCCCTGGGCCATCAGAGAAGAGGAATACCATCAACGGTAATGAGGCTTTTCTCTTCCCTGGTCATTTGGTGCCGGGACCCATCATATGCATAGCTTTGTGAGTGAAGGGTTTCTGACACAGGGAGGCTAGTTCTCCACTTATGATACTCAACTTAGCGGAAACTCGTCCTTGAAAAGGCTGCTGTGGGGCGTCTGTCCTGGGTTGTGGCACGGAGGCACTTAATCTTAGAGAACCTCTAGTTCCCTCTGGGAACCTCAAACTCACTGGTGCTGTACAGAGCTTCATGCTGTAGGCGAGGGAGGCAGACTGTTGCAGAATTCAGGGCTCAGTGCTAGTCAGCTTCCTCTACTATATTAGGGTTTTAGAGCTGCTTTGAAATTATATAGAACCACAATATTTTTGTACTTTCAATGGGAAAATACTTTATAAGTGAATTTTTTAACTTGAAGAATATGAACCTTTTGGAGGCACAATTGATTTGGAATGTCCTTTAAAACTAGTTAGAATAGGGGTGTGTGTGAGCCTGGTGGTGGGTATTGAGGGCACATATTGCATGGAACAGTGAGTGTGGGGCATAAACAATGAATCTTGGAATGCCGGAAAAAAGATAAAAAAAATAAAAAAAATAAATAAAACTAGTTATGGGGCGCCTGGGTGGCTCAGTTGGTTGGGCGACTGCCTTCGGCTCAGGTCATGATCCCGGAGACCCGGGATCGAGTCCCACATTGGGCTTCCTGCTCTGCGGGAAGCCTGCTTCTCCCTCTCTCACTCCCCCTGCTTGTGTTCCCTCTCTGGCTGTGTTTCTCTCTGTTAAATAAATAAAATCTTTAAAATAAATAAATAAATAAATAAATAAATAAATAAATAAATAAGACTAGTTAGAATAAGAACACTATTGAAATAGTGTTCAGAGCACTTTTAGTAAGAACATTGATAGGCTGTGCATATAAACATCATGAGATGGAACTTAATAGAGTTGGGGGGGGGATGGGAAGCTGGAGAACATAAGAAGACCTAATTTTGGATCCCAGTCCTGTCAATAGCTAGTTCTGAGGACTTCAGTCATAATCTGTTTCCTCATCTCTCTGTGAGAACAGGATAATAATAGTTGTTCTGCCAACAGTATAGGTTTGTAAGGTGGATCTAAAGAAATAGAGAACTTGGAAGAAGCTTTGGGGAGTTAAAACAGTGAGAATAACAATAACATTGGGGTTATCTGGGCCAGAGTGACTAGACCAGGTGATTTTTTTGTACCAGAGTTTTGCAAAGAGTACATTATGATCATTGTGAACTGACATTGTCCAGGCCTTGTGCCCTGAGGGACCCCGTGTTGCTTGGAGATGCAGTCACTGACAGTTTCTAAGTGACTTAGACATAGTATGGGGAGGAGAAAATTATGGCAGGGGATGATGGTGTGGTGAAGATGCTGAAACCACTGAGGCTAGGAACCTCCCAGAGATTTCTTAAGACTACTGGATGGTCACTGGAAGCATTTTTTAGAGTCCTTCAAGGGTGTACGGTGGTAGTGGGAGAGGGCTTGGGAATCCCATATCCTGGGGACCTCCCTGAAGGAGACTCTGCTGTCCAGTTCACCATACTAGCCACAGCTATACTGGACTTCCAGTTCAGTGTCAAAGACCACTTCTCATACTGGGATTTTAAAGTGCTTATGTTGGTACAGGACCAACATTAGCTTCCTAAATACAGGTCCAGAAGGGTCTTCTTTTATTAATCCATCAGTTTTCCATTACACTGTAGTGAAGATCCTGTCCATGATGCCTATCCTGAACCTTATGTATGGGGATGGTATTTTCTTCTTGAAGTTGGTGGAAATCCCATCTGGAGGCTCACTGGGACAGCTTGAGATAGGAGAGAATGGGATTCTCTGGATACTGCTGGTCTTGCAGGAGCCCCACACAATAAACATCCTTCAAAAGATGCGAATATGCCCATTAGCAACTTTGAGAAGGGCAAAAGGGTTCAGGGGACAGGTGTTTTATGGCTAAGTGGAGTAAACAGAGACTTTTTGACAAGCCTTTGTGTTAATCCCTGTTCTGAGAGGAAACAGAGGGTCCCCACAAGTAGAACAACAGAGGAAAATTTAATGAAATGACAAGTTACAAGCACGTTGGGGAGTTAAGCGAAATCCACCGGGGATGGGAAGATGCAAGATGGGGAGATGCAAGAACTAACAAGGGCTGGTAGCCATTACCATCCCTAGCTCTGAGGTAGGTGAGAGGAAAGAGTGGTTGTCTGATCTCTGAGAGAGGCACAGGAGGGACACTGAAACAGGAACCAAGACTTTGGGTGGAGGTGCACAGTTACTAAACCCCCGGCCCAGCAAGGAGGGGGTGGGGATGACACTACTCTGATCTCATTATTTCCGCACCCTTACCTCCGCCAGAGCTCTCTTTTGACTGAACCCAAAGGGAAGCCAAAGGATAGGGCAGATGTAGAGGCTGCCTGCAGCCTTCCTATCAGACAGGAAAATAGAAGCTATCCAGCACACTTTTCTTGGCTAAAACACCCTATTTTAAAATAAAATGTTCAAACAAAAATAAATATAACTTAGTGGAAAGAGCAGAGAGATACCAGTGAGGAGACGAGAGTTCTAATCCCAGCTCCGCTACTCACTTGCTGAGAAGTCTTGGGTAGGGCTCTCTCTGTGTTAGTCTTGCTCTTTCTTCCTCCTTCAGGGTAGTGTGTATGTTCAGTGAGTTTATCAGTACAGGGGTGTGGTGAACATGAGAACACAGTTCCAGCCCTGGTTATCAGAGGGAGACAGTGAGCAGCCACAGATGTTGCAATGTAGATAGAGGGAGGATAATGATGGGGCTGCTCAGATTCCTTGGAACCTGGTGGAGACAGAGCAGGAGGAGCAGAATCCTGAGAATAAGCAAAGCCCTGAGACTCTTCCTCCTCCCATGTTCAGCAAGGCATTCAAGGATGTTCACTGACAACTGCAGATGTGAGCATTGACACGAGAAGACAGGGAGAGTCTGTTTATCCCTGAGTACAGGGAACATCAACTATTTTCATTTAGTGTTTGCTTGCTCTTCTTGCCTAGTTGCCAGAAAGTGCATTTGTAATTATGCATCTCAATGACCCTTGTCTCAAATTGACTCTGTTTTTGTTGTCCACTCTTTAGAATGTATGGTCCAGAGACTGTGGGGTGTGCTTACAAGTAAAGGGGATATTAGAAGAGACAATATCTATCTAAGAGATATAGGGAAGTACAAACCTAAGCCAAGTCTCAAAGGAGAATTATAGGAGAAGAGCATGAGATAAGAGGAATAGATATAAGAAAGAAGTCAAAGGTAAAATGTGTATAGTCCATCCCAGGCTAAGCCAGGTCTGGAAAATATCTAGACATACAGGTCACTGCTGAGGTGGGATTTAGATGCATAGTGGCTGGTTTCTTGTCCTGGTACTCAAAGCCATCAAGATTCAGAAGGGACACAGGACAAATTCTGACCTACTCAGAAAGTAGAAGTCAACGGAAAGAATAGTAGACAAAGCCAAAAGAGTTCAAATATAAGAATGTTGAGCACTGGGCTCCTGGGTGGCTCAGGCAATTGAGTGTCTGCCTTTTGCTCAGCATATGGTCCCAGGGCCCTGAGATTGAGCCCTGCATCAGGCTACCTGCTCAGCAGCAGGGAGTCTGCTTCTCCCCTTCCTTCCCGCTCATGCTCTCTCTTGCTATCTTTGTCTCTCTTAAATATATAAATAAAATAATAATAATAAAAAAAGAATGTTGAGCATCTTAGGGTTTTATGTAACTTTAATTATAGTTCCAACTGGGCCTTATAAGAAGCACCTGAGATTTGGAAGATCCTGCAGATCTCAGTTCAGTTGTCCCTTCTTCAGAGAACTCTTTCTTGACTTCCTGACCAAGTCAGATCTTTCTTGCACTGCTTGGAGACATCCCTTCTGTAGGACTTACTCTGGTGTGATCTTAGAATTACTTGATGCCTGCCTGCCCCATAGAGTGTAAGCTCCACAAGACCATGCCTATTGCAAATCATTGAACTCCCTGATATTCGTTCAGTTAAATGGACAGTGCACCCATGAAAAAGAAGTTCTTGTTTCTCAGATTCTTGTCCTCTTTCCTAGTACTTGGAATCTCTTGCTTGGGTTGGCCCCTTCATATTCATGATTTGGTTGCACATTTTGCTTGACCTTGGTTTCACTTTCTACCTTGGAGACTGTCTTGGCTCCAAGCTCTGTATCTTATTAACTAGATAATAGTAGACACAGGAACCACACAAGTAATGGAAAACAAAATACTCAAAGGAACAAGTAAAAAGGACCAGGACAATTGATAAAAATAAAGTTCTATAGAGTGAATGTTTGGGCATCCCCAGATTCGTATGTTGAAATCTTATTCCCAGAGCCAAGGTGCCCATCAACAGATGAATGGATAAAGAAGATGTGGTACATATATACAATGGAATACTGTGCCTCCGTCAGAAAGGATGAATATCCAACTTTTGTAGCAACATGGACTTGACTGGAAGAGATTATGCTGAGTGAAATAAGCCAAGAAGAGAAAGTCAAGTATCGCATGGTTTCACTTATTTGCGGTGCATGAGGGGCAAACTGGAGGACAGTGGGAGAAGGAAAGCAAATGGGAACTAGGGTAATCTAGGGAGGGAAACGAAACAACAGAGACTTTGTACACAGAAACAAACTGAGGGACTTGGAGGGAGGGGGGTGGAGGGATGGGAGATCCTGGTGGTGGGTATTGGGGACACCTAAAGCGTGGAGCACTGGGTGTGGGGAATGGGGAATGAATCTTGAAACACTGGAAAAAAAATTTTAGTAACAATAAAAAAAAATAAAGTCATATTATAAAGAAAAAAAAAAGAAATCTTATTCCCAATATGATGAGATTAGGAAATGGAGCCTTTGGGAGGTTCCACCCTCATGAATGGAATTAGTACCCTTATAAGAGATTCAGAGAGCTTCCTTGCCCCTTCTGCGAGGAGATGACCCTCTATGAGCCAGGAAGAGAGTTCTCACCAGATACTGAATATGCAAGTGCCTTATCAAATTGGGCTTTTCAGCCTTCAGAACTGTGAGAAATAAAGTTTTGTAGTTTAAGGCCACCAAGTTTATGGTAGTTTGGTATAGTACTCTGAATAGACTAAGACAGAAATTGAAATAATAATTCATTTTTATTGGCCTTTGGCTGGCTGTGCAGGTAAGGCATGGAATGATGGAAACAAGGAGAAAAGAAAAATTCAAAGAATGCCCTGAAATACTAAATACAATCAAGCCAGTTTGGGTAAAAGGGTACTGAACTCATCAATACTGACCTTTTAAACTTTAGGTTTTTTTATGATGTCAATGGCTTTCTTACTGTTCTCTTACCTCTTACACTCCTAGTTTGTTCTGAACTGTGCCTCCAAATTAATCTTGCAGAATACTGAAATTGCTTTCAACTCATACTCCTGCAGAAAAAACACACAAATACAGCACTCACCTCTTTAATGAGTATTTGTGTTATGTTTCCCATTCCTGGAAGACCAAAGCTTCAGAATTTAATCTGGAATTAAATGATAATAATATTATTTGTGGCTAATATTTATTGAGCACTTATTGGATCCTAAGTTTTTTGTTGCACCATGATCATTTTCATGCTTAATCTTCACAAAAACCCTATGGGACAAAAAACTCTTATGCACAGTTTATAGATGAGAACAAATAAGATCTGAAAATGAGTAACTTCCTCAAGTCACACTGCTAGCCACGGGTGGAGTCGTGGTTTGAATTCACATCCATCTGATTCTGGGGCTTAAGCTTTCATGGAGGTCATGGTGGAAGTGTACAAACCTTCTTCAACTCTTCCAAAAAAAATCTTGGATTCGGTAACCTAAATATCCTATGGCTATAGCCATAACCTCGACAGCAAGAGAATAATAATTTTCTTCATCATTTGCCATAATCATTGTTGCCATGGTAAATATTAATTTATGTCGACCATCATAGGCTAAGCATTTTATTTTCATTTTCCTTGATCCTTATTCCTAATATATCCCTAATATACCTCATTAGATTGGAAGCCCCATGAGGACAGTGACTTTGTTTACTGTTTTATCTCAGACTCCCCTCCCTGGGTCCTCTGGTCTCCTTGGGAGTATTGTGCTTCAGAGCCCCATCAGAGCAGATTTCAGTGGTCTGAGGGAGAAGGGCTTGACAAGCTTGATGTAATGAAGAAGGTTATGGGTGATATTGAAATGGAAAGGGAATATATGTTGTACTGGTTTTCTATTGCTATTGTAACAAATTATCACAAACTTAGTGTCTTGAAAAAACACAAAGTTATTATCCTAGTTCTTTTTTTTTTTTAAGATTATTTATTTATTTGAAAGACATAGACTAAGTGAGAGAGAGAGAGCATGAATAGGAGAGGGAGAAGCAGACTCCCCTGCTGGGCAGGGAGTCCAACACAGGGATTCCAGGACACTGGGATCATGACCTGAGCCCAAGTCAGTCGCTTAACCAACTGAGCCACCCAGGTGCCCCAATCCTAGTTCTGAGGTCGGAAGTCCCAAATGAGCTAAAATCAAGATGCTGACAGGAGTACATTCCTTTCTAGGGGCTTTAGGGGAGAATGTTTCCTTCTGTTTTCCATCTTCTAGAGGCTGCCTGCATTCCTTGGCTTGTGGCCCTCTTCCATCTTCAAAGCCACAATCTTCAGTCTTTCTCATATCACATCACTCTGACACAGACTCTTCTGTATCCCTCTTTCACTTAAAAGAACATTGGGTCCAGGATAATCTCTATCTCCAGGTCAGCTGATTAGTAACCTTAATTCCATCTGCAATCTTCATTTTCCTTTGCTATGTAATCTAACATATTTGTATTTTCTGGGGATTAGGACACAGAAATATATGGGTGGGGGGAGGACATAATTCTGTCTGTCCTCTTATTTGAATGTCCTGGGGTTTTTTTTGTTTTTTTGTTTTTTTGTTTTTGTTTGTTTGTTTGTTTTTTTCTCTCTCTCTCCATTGTATGGAGAGAAAGTCTCGAATTTGGACACCTGAAATTCATGCCAGATTTAATCCTGAGAGATTATGCGCACTTTCTATCTGATGTGTATTCTTCCGAGTAAAGGGTTTCTAACTCTGAAAGAAGTTTCTGCTTCTCCAAAATATTAAACACTGGTTTGGAGATTGAGTCAAGCCCAGATGATCTTTTAAAAAAAGTCTTTCTTATAGATTTTCTTACAAAGCTAGTCAAAGAACAGAATGGATTATAGCACAACACTTTGGTGTTGGTTTGCCATTACAACCTTTATTCATCAAAACTGTTTAAGGATTTGATCATGTCATTTACATTAATAGGAGTAACTAATTTCCAATAGTAATAAATATCATTTTTCCCAAAGTATGCAGTAGAAAATATGGTATTGCAGAGGACTGCCTATGGCCCCTACTTTAGGTTTAGACACCATCTGTAGAAAGTATTAACAGCATGAGTTATTTATCTGTAACATGGTTTGGGTTAAAACATTCTTCCTGCTATTCAAGCACTAAATTCTTAGAAGATGTATACTTTGCTATTTTTCTGTCTACTGGTTAGGCACATAATTTTTACCAGTATTCCATGGTGAATATATGCCTGCAAGAAATAAATTACTGCCCATGTTTATAATCTAAAAAGCAGGAATATTTTTTAAAAATTAGAACGCAACACATTCTACATAAAGGAGAACTCAATTCTCAATTTTATTATTTTAGAAATATTTTCATAAAGTGTAGGAAGTCAGTTTCCTAGTTTCCTACTTCCTAATATAGGTCATCTAAGTAAAATAAACAGAGCCACAGTATTGCTCTAATATCATTTATTCACACATTCATTTAACATCTGCTGAGGCCTGCTATGTCCTGGACTGAGGGTAAAGCAGCGAAAACAAACAAACAAACAAAAAAACCAGAGGAGGGGAGAGAACCTGCTATAGGTAGGAGTTAGAAATGTTATTTCCCTTCCCTTGCTATTAAATGGAATGACCATGCCAAAAAAAAAAAAAAAAAAGTTATTATTCAGCGTTACTGTTAAACTTTATGTAACTGGAATGTATTTGGAAACATTGATGCATAGCTCAGGACTGATTTTCAGAGAAAGTGTCTATGACTTGTTTCTAAGCCAAGGGCAGGGACAACATTCCTAAATAAACACTGCTCTCATCTAGACGAAGAGAAGTAATAGAAAATGAAGCTAGCAAGCTTCCCATGACTTCACTGTCATCCATTATGTGACCTTCTCTGCCGGGTCAGACACACCTTCACATTTCCTCCCCAGCAATCCAGAAATCCTACAACAAGTCATCTTTAGGAAATCATTACAGTATTGATAAAAATATTACTCTGGGTTTCACTCCAAGAACTTTCTGGGCACCACTATGGGGGATGACCTGGGCTGGACCTAACTCTTTTATTTTATCTACATTTAAAAAAATAAAGGATATCTATCAATGACCAGTTTGCTTTCCTTTCCTTCCCTCTGTTTTTTCTTCCCTCTCTTCCTTTTTTCTTCCTTCTGAATTCATCCTTCTTTCTTCCCTTCCTTCCTTCGGTCTCCCTCTATAAGTTCCTTATAGGAACAATCATGTCTGTATTTTTCATCATAGTATCTTAGCCCCTAGCATTCAATCAGTATTGAAGGACTGAATGAATAAGTGAATAAATTCAGCATGTGTGTGTAGAGAGCCTACTATGTATAGAGAATGGTAGTATATCCTGGGAGTTGGGGTGGAAAGAGGAGGGTGTAACAGTCTGTATTAGTTCAAGTTTGTGCCCTTCTATTAAACATGCATTGTCCTGGGAACAGAGCCTTATTCATTTAGAAGTGCCAGGTTTGTATTCCCTCCTACCACATTCTAGCTGTGTGAGCTTAGGGAAATTATTGAAATCTCCTTGAGCCTCCTTTTCTTTCTTTCTTTCTTTCTTTCTTTCTTTCTTTCTCTCTCTCTCTCTCTCTCTCTCTCTCTCTCTCTCTCTCTTTCTTTCTTTCTTTCTTTTTTTTTTTTAAGATTTTACTTATTTATTTGACAGAGAGAAACATAGCCAGAGAGGGAACACAAGCAGGGGGAGTGAGAGAGGGAGAAGCAGGCTTCCTGCTGAGCAGGGAGCCTGATTTGAGGCTCAATCCTGGGACTCATGACCCCAGCCAAAGGCAGTGGCTTAACCAACTGAGCCACCGAGGTGCTCCCCCTTTTCTTATTTCTAAAATGGAATAATATCTACCTGTCCTATCTTTTAGGATTTCTGTGAGGACCAATTGATGTAGGGTACAGATTCAGGAAAGTTAAGTGACTTGCCCAGGTTACACAGCTAATTAGTTTTAGCTTGGATGCAATGGCCAGAATTCTTTTTTCACTGGACTCTGTCTCATCTATTAAGTTCAAGTAATGTAACCAAATATCAGTCAAAATATGGTGGTGTTTTTGCCATTTTTCTGCCATTTTTGCCATTTTTCTGCCATTTCATTTTTTGGTATTTCTGAGTTCTGACTTAGAGTACACATAAAAGTCTGTCTTTTCTACCTATCCTTAAATGATTCCAGGATGATCATAAGGCATAAATCAGGAGACAAATAAGCTTTTTTTTTTTTTTTTGGTTGGTTAAATGATAACATGATTTCAAATTATGGAAAACCTTGGCATCATTGGTTTAGGGGAAAAAGAATAAATCAGCAGTCAGCTTCAAATAATGGCAGCTAAAGGACTGTAGCCTGGATTTCCTCTCACTCAGGATGTTTTATAAGAGTGAAGATGTCATATTCCCTCATGAGAAATAGAGCCTTGCAGGAGGAGAGCAAAGAATAAGCATGTGCAGTAGTGTGAGCTCAGTGCATTGTCAACGAGAGTTATGTTTCCTTATTCTATAAGGCTTCGCTTGTGACCTGGGCTGGGGTCCTCCACTCAGAGTTCTGTATCTCTTCCAGTGTGGATGATGTAGCTGGAGGGAATAGGACATGTCCCTGGGAAAACAGCCAGCTGCTTTCTTGGGCCACTCAAGTTTAAAGGAGAACATTACACACATACCTTTGGGGGATGCGGGATGGGTTTCCTGGAAATGACAGTCATAACTGATGAGCTCTTGCTCTTGGTGGTTCCAGCAAGTGCTTTTGAACTTGTGTTCCAGACATGCTATAGCCACACTCTCTCGTTCTTTCCCTTCAAATTCTGTCAGGTCGTGACATGCCTCTGACAATTATTTCTTTCAGCTACTGTACATTAGTTTGTTTCTCTATCCTCTTAGGCCACAGAGGGATTTCTGGTGGCCTTTATAAAGGGATACACTGGTACCCATTGCCTGCCTGTTGTTATCCTGTTTTTCTTCAGCCATTTCCTGGGAGGAACTTCCAGCCTGGGTATAACGTGTGCATTTTACCAACCTGCTTAATTAATATTCTTGGTGTTTTATCTGCAACTCCAGAACATTCCTCCAGAACAGAGACTCCTTGCTGCCAGGCTTCACCATGTACTCACTGGGAAACCTGGAGCAAATTATTAATCTTTCTGTGCTTCAGCTTGTTCATGAAGTAAAACCGGAAAGGTCATAGCACCTGGCTAATCGGGGCAGGGGAAGGTGGGGAAGTAGAGCATGGAGACTGAGAGTATGGATCCGGGGTTTCAAACCCCAGCTCCATCATTTCCTGCTTATGGGCCCTTCACTTCTGGAAGCCTCCGGTTTTTCTCTTTTCAAATGGAGGTCGTAGGAGGACCTATACCATAGAACTAGACAACCTCTTGTTGGTGCTGCTGGGAAGTCATTCTCCTCTCTGTTCTTTTACCTAAAAAAGTCATTGTTTTTTATCTAAAAAGAAGGTGGAGGGAGAATACTCATACTTTGCCTTTGCCAAGTAACAAGAATGAACAAGAATAATGATGTGTATGAATGTGCTTTGAGACATAGAAAGAACCACACAAATCCAGGAAAATAACATTCTCCATCTATCTTTCTCAGAGTAAGAATCAGCACTGGTCTAGGTCCATGTGATTAGAGTAGAAACTTGCCCTCGATTCCTCAATTTTTCAAGTAACACAGTTCAAGCACAACATATCCCCTCTCCCCAGAGAGCAATCACTAATTGTCATTTGACACATTTACAGCACACTTCCTTCAAAGAAAATGCTTATTGAATACCATAAAATAAACCATTTCCTAGTCCCAGTGCTGAACATCAGCGACCCATGGGCTTCTTCTCCATTTCAATGAGCTACGTGCTGTTTCTCTAATAGCCTAACCAACTCAGCTTCCTGGCTCATTCCCAGAGGGTTAACTCTTTCTGCTCAAAGAAGCACAGGCTCATTTTGAGCCAGCAAAAGTGTATTCATTATAAACTTGCAAGCACAGTAGGACAGTATAGATCATGTGAGTTTTCCTAGAGGGCTGAGTCCTCTTTACTCTCAGATCAGATTCTTTATTTCTGGACTCACCATTTGCACTGAACCAATGACCAGAACTCCAGAGGGTAAACCTACATGAATGCTTTACCAAGATAGTAGGCATCTCTGCCCTGCTAGTTTTCTGTGTTTATGGTTTACCTAACAGCCTCCAAGACTTAGTATCTGTAAGTCCTAGAGGGCTATCTTCAGCAGAGCTTAACAAGCTCTGCCTGGGGCTTCTAGCCAGTTAGACTGGTCTTCTTGACTGACTCTGGTGTTTTGCTATTGACACCAGGGACCCAGCCTGCTCCTCCTTGCTGTGTCTGCTGTCCACCAGACCATCGGTCAGGAAGCCACAAGACCTAGATTTGAGTCCTGATGCAGAGATTTGCTAGCTGTGGGTATAGTCGGGGTGCAGGGATGCAAAAGCACCTGGCTCCAAGGATCCCAAGCAGACCAGATTCAGCCATTTGCCACTGACAAAATCTAAAAAGGCAGAGAATTGAGTGATGGTAAAACAAACAAATTTATTTCAGTGAGGCCAGTACCGGGAAGACAGAGGTTTAGCATCTCCAAGACTGTCTCTAAAAGTGTTCAAAATACTTCGAAGTTAATAAAGGGAAAAGGTAGGACAGAGGTCAGTGTGCGCATGCGGGTGGCCATTAAAGGTCAAGGTGATTGTTGTCTTGGGGGTCAGTCATGTGGGGTCTTGCTGTCCCTTAGGGCAGTCCTTAGTGCTTGAGGGCCAAGTTTCAGTTCCCATCATGGGATGCTTTGCCAGCAAGGTCTTTTGCCTGAGATAACAGGTAAACTAGGAAGAAATTAGATCTTCTAAATCAATTAGAAGGTTTGAGGTCAAAATGGAGTTAGCTCAAGTTCTCTTTCCTGGGTACATGGTCAGGTTAGCTTAGCCTCTTCAAGCTTCCATTTCTTTATCTGCACAATGGGGTTGCATTAATTTCCCCATTTGCTGTTGTGAAGAGTAAATGAGATAGTGAATGCAGCAGTTGCTTTTTCAGCAACTGGTACATGAGATGGTTTCAAGCAATACTAATTGAAAATGGATGCTTATCTGTTTTTCTGATATCTGAGTCCTTACAGCTTCCCTATCCTCCATATTTTTCCAGTTTTAGCTTTCACTGCCTAACCCTTCCTGGTTGTTATTTATACTCCTTCAAGTGAACATACTGACCTTTGCATTGGATGCCTGGAAAATGATATGTCTCAACATTCTAAGTCCATCTGTCAATTAAAATAAATTTAGTGCATTTCTCAAGCCTTCAAGGTTCATTTCTACTGGAAAAATCCAAATGCAAATGAGACATATGATTCTCATGCACAGATGGTCCATGTGTTACTTGCATCTTTATCAGATAATGTTAATGTGAAGCCTCATGTAAATATGGACCACAGTCCTCTGTTTCTGTTTTAGGGATTAGAAAAATATGATGAAAAAAATGTTAAGAGTATGATGAAATTCTTTTCTGAATTCCTATTAATTTATGTTTTGCTGTAAGCCTAATTATTCAGTTGTTCTTAGCAAATACTTTTAATTTTTCCCATGTGTGTGGTGCAGTTTTCAATTCTATAGGAAGTTCAAGAAAACCGTGGTGTAAACTCTGCTCAAAAAGGTAACTTATGGGCACCTGGGTAGCTCAGTTGGTTAAGTGTCTAACTCTTGATTTTGGCTCAGGTCATGATCTTAGGGTCATGGGGTTGAACCCTGAGTCAGGCTCTGCACTCAGCAGGGAGTCTGCTTGGGATTCTCTCTCTTCCTCTCCCTCTGCTTTCCCCTCTGTGCCCATGCATTCTCTCTCTCAAATCAATCAATCAATCTAAAAAAAAAAAAAAAAAGCTAACATAAACACTCTGAAAAACCCTATCTTTTTATATAGGTCTCAAACCATGAATTGTAGGTTCTAGGGCTGGGTTTTCTAATTGGAATCATGATTTTCAAACTCTGGGTCTGATTATTAATTTAAAATCAATTAAAAGATAATAAATATTTATTAAATAAGTGCTACTTTTAGCTGTGGGTCATCAAAGATAAAGCAAGTCCAATCTTTGCCCTTTAGAAGATTTTAGTTTACTTAGGGGAGGCAGACAAGTAACTGGATAATTATAACACAATATGAGCAGACCAAATGTCAGAGCTATAAGAAGGAATTGAAAACACAGACACAGGGGCGCCTGGGTGGCTCAGTTGGTTAAGCCACTGCCTTCAGCTCAGGTCATGATCCTGGAGACCTGGGATCGAGTCCTACATCGGGCTCCCTGCTCGGCAGGAAGCCTGCTTCTCCCTCTCTCACTCCCCCTGCTTGTGTTCCCTCTCTGGCTGTGTTTCTCTCTGTCAAATAAATAAAATCTTAAAGAAAACACACACACACACACACACACACACACACACACACGTGAACTGGGGTGGGTTTTAGTCCATACTTAAATGCCCACTTCCTCCCTTGAACTACCCCAACATTTCATCTGAACTGCCATGATGGTCCTTTTCCATTTTTGTATCCTCCACAAATATTTGTAGAATGAATGAACAATTTCCTAACCTTTTCTAAACACAGGAAGCTGGTATTTATAGCTGAATAGTTACTGTTCGATATCTGATCTTGTATACTGTTAGATAAGCTTGTAGCTAAGTGATAAAGTCCCTTAGAACCCCACCCCTGAGAACTTGCATCTTTGCACGACCCTGAAAGGGATAGGAATTTTTTTAAAAAGATTTTATTTATTTATTTGACAAACAGAAACACTGCTAGAGAGGGAACACAGGCAGCAGGAGTAAGAGAGGGAGAAGCAGGCTTCCTGCTAAGCATGGAGCCCAATGCAGGGCTTGATCCCGGGACTCCAGGATCATGACCTGAGTGGAAGGCAGATGCTTAACAACTGAGCCACCCAGGTGCCCAAGGGATAGGAATTTAATTAAATAAGTACATGATCAAATAAAAGAACCCCTGGAACTTTGAACATGGCAGATTTGGCCACACATCATGCTGGGGCATGGGGAAAGGGGTCATAGGAAAACCAACTGTGGCTGAAGGATATTAGAAATATTCATCCAAGAACACCCTCTTATTCCCTCCCTTAGCCCATGGTACCCCTTTATTTCTTAGTTTACTTCTTCAACCCCTGTGTTTAATCTGGCCTCTATCTCTACTTCTGACCCTTCTCAGATTTGGCGACCTCCCTTATTCCCCTTACCTAATGTTTGCTTCTACCTTTATTTTTTTCTGCCCTCTTAGTATCACTGTTAACTGTAGCTTCAAACAAAGGACCCCTACATCCCTACATGGTGGTTTCCTTCCTCAGATACCCTCGCAGGCTGGTTGGACCCCTTAAATCCCCCCCCCCAAAATTAGGACAAGTAAAGGAGGATGGAATTGAGGTGTTTGAGTCCCACATATGACACTGACCAACTGTGTGATCTTAGATAAGAGTCTTTACCTTCCAGTGTCTACATCTCCATCTGGAAAAATAGAGGTAATATTTTGTGAACACTCAGGTGGTTCTGAAGAGCAAAATTGAATATATATGTAAGTGTCTGGGACAAAGATGACACTCAACAAATGGCAGTTCTTTCCCTTGTCACCTCTCTCCGCTGTGGCCTCTGTTTCCTCCCAGGCCCTGATGTCAATGTGACATTTCTCCTAAGACAAAAGGATTAAGCAGGCCCCTTCTTAGGGAAATTCCAGACTCACCTACCTTTGGTGCTCCCTCCTGCTGTTCAAAGATTGTTTCCTGTTTGCTGTCTTGGTTCATCTCAGGAGCACTGGTGTATTCCTCAATCCAACACATGTCAGTTATTTTGCAGCTAACTCATTAATAGTTTAATATGTTGCAAATTCGTGTATTGGTAATACCAAAAAAGTAAGGTTAATCAGCAAAAAAAGGACTCAAGATATGTTATATTATTTCCAGCGGTATAAAACAAGGATATCGTGGCTATCTTATTTTTAACTTGTGCTTTAAGGGTTTTATATTGCCTTGTGTATATATAATCTTATGTACACAAAAAGCTGTGAGAGTATTTTTGCCTTAGTAACCTGGATCTAAGTGGATACTTGTCCCCTGAGCCTCATTCTGTTGCCCTCCTGAAGAGGGAATGGTAACCCCCGCACTTTGTTCACTCAGTGGCAATGTGGGGACACCAAGAAAGAAATGCAATTTAAAAGATTTCAAAAGAGGGGTGCCTGGTGGCACAGTTGGTTAAGCATCCAACAGCTGGTTTTGGCTCAGGTTGTTGTCTCAGGGTCATGGGATCAAGCTCTGCATCAGGCTCTATGCTCAGCACAGAGCCTACTTGAGATTTTCTCTCCCTCTCCCTCTCCCCTCCCACTTGTGCTCTCTCTCTTATCTCTGTTTCTCTCTGTCTCTCTCTCAAATAAATAAATCTTAAAAAAAAAAAGACTTCTAACGAAGACACAAGAATGCATTCTAAGACATGGAATCAAAAGAATATGCCCAATGGAGCCCAAATTTTCAATTAACTGTTTGATTTTTACCCTCTACTCTCCTAGAATAGGGGGCTAAATGAGCAATTTACCCTTAACCATCCTTAAGGACTGAGAAGGCAAATGGGACACCACCCCAAGTTGTACAAGTGTTAGGGTTCTCCAGAGAAACAGAACATCGTGTGTGTGTGTGTGTGTGTGTGTGTGTGTGTGTGTGTGTATTGAAATAGTGGAAGGTCAAGTTCTTGGCAGAATGTTCAAATATATTTTGGGCATTGTAAGTTTGAGATTCCTCCAAAAAGGCAGTTAATGTAGGAACTCAGAATACTAGGGAAGGTTCAAGACAACTAGTTTATGTTGAATGGCAAACCAGGAAGTTGAAGATGTATAAAAGCTACAAGTGCTCTTTGGGGATGTTTTATAACCTAAGTGGCTGTTGGAGTTTACTTGATTTCAGAAATTTTCCAGCCTAAAATGATCACGATCATACTGTCTGACATGGTTTGGAATTGGGATTTTCCATCTACTTGTATGCTGGAGAAACTACCTTATTACTTTCTTAGTCTTCTTAAGAGTATTCTTTCAAATCATTCCTGTCAGGAGGGAGAATCTTTTCTACTGATGCTTGTCCTTTCCCACCAAGCAAAGCACAAAGAGATACCAGTCTTACTCCAAGATCAGCTGTTTATTAAGATAAGTAATTCTGCCCTTAGCTGGTCTAATGAGCTGTCATGAAGTGTGGTCTTAAACACAGCTCAGAAATAATATATTTATTGTTTGCCACAAAGCCCGCATTTCATATTCCTCCATTAACCACATCTTACTTGAACATTTTCTCAACCTCCAGCTCAAGTGATCTCTGATTTCCCGTAAAGGCATCAGTTCCCAATAGTGGTGACTGCCTGTTTTCATTTATACCTTCAGGTGAGGAAGGAGCATGTGGGTCGGAGTCTAAAGTTTTCAGCTAAGAATTCATGTTCCTCATCCCATCCAGCTTCACCATTATTTGTCTTTCATCTGTGCTTCCAGGTGCTAACTTTCTGACCATCTTCTGTTATTCATTGAGTTTGGATGTCTGCCTCTATCTCCCTCTCTCTACCTCATGTCCTGCCATCTTCCTGGATGATCCCAGTATCCTAGCCCCCTTATATGAAAGTTTCCCTAAGGTACTCAGTTGTGCATCAAGAGTTACATAGAGCAGCTGGGGGAAGAAACATAACCTATATCAAGAGCCAAATATTATTTGAAGATTTTGGATAGAAGCTGTGCACATTATGAAGTAGAATATAACTATATGGAGATTTTAAGGACAAATCAGAGAGGTTGCTTGTGTCTGTACATTCAGCACCCAAGGCTGTACATATCTTATGTTTTATCTTTAAAGGATTCTTGGTGGAGAAATGTGACAAGTGCTACCCTAGATTTTAAGTTCCTCCTATGGGGGGGGTCAAGATGGCGGAAGGCCAGGTGACCGCATTTCGGGGAGTTCCCTGAAGAGAGCTGAATTCCAGCAAAAAAAACACTACAAGACCACCGTGAACACCCATGAAACCAGCCTGAAATGTGATATTTCCCACTTCTGGAC